>JBBPLL010000059.1:8142-83970 GCA_038089755.1 Leccinellum rugosiceps | reverse complement strand
AAGAGATAAGACATGTGTCGTGTACATAACTTAATATGTCACCCTATGTGTCAGTAGCAGTGACGTCTTGTCACACTACGAGATATCGTAGAGCGGATAGAATAGAATCTACGAATCTCAACATGAGTATCTTCCACTGTTGTCTTGGTATTCTCTCTTCGAGGTCCACACTGCGCTCCACAAACGAGACTTGCTATCTCGTTAGTCATGACTCACATTGCTCATGTGCTGTCAGCCACATCTGGTAATATCAGAATTCTGCATTTTTTGTGATGTAATGCAGCAGATAACCAGTTACAAAACATAGACACCATCCAGGTTCTGGACATGCTGATGTGGCATATTGACCATCTTATTCCTCCACATGTATGCCTCTTTTACTTCACATTTGATCCACAATCATGATCCAGAAAACCAGTCTGGAACATTCAATACTTTCCCTCAAGAAAACCTGATTAAACGCATCCACTAGGTATCGTTAAAACTCACTCACAAAAAAGGAAGATCTTGACGATAACTGCCTTTTCGGCCATAATTTCCAGGATGGAAATTGAGGGAAGTTTTCAATTGTGGACACCCATGGGTCCTTCCGAGGACTCGGCTCGTAGCCATACTACACTGCAGACATCGCTACCGGTGCAGTAAATCTGAATCAATTCGGGTTAGGAATGAACAAACCAAGGTTCACACTGGCACTTGATCACCAAATGAGATGGGTACTGTTTGGGGTGGTCGATGATGTTTATGATTATCTACCTTGCCCTTCGAAGCCGCATGGGGCAAAAGACGAGTATAGCTTCGGTGCGGAATGACTGACGAAAAATTCGCCGGAATAACCTCCAATGATCGTTGTATCCTGCAAAAGAAAAGTTACAATCATGACCATAGCTGTATAAGTATTGGTCACTCTAATTTCTTGCAGGAGTATGTGAATCTTTCACTCACGGGTCGACAGTATACTGGTTGCAATGAATGGACAATCAGAGTATGTCTAGGATCGCTTCTCCACTAGATCTTTTGCCGCAGAGGGTGAATTCAATAAGACGATCATGTCTGAATCTAGCAGTTGAACATGCATTATATCGCCTAGGCACTGGCAGTGTCATCGATTCATCACTCGGCTCAGCATGATGCTCAGCATACTTTGCCCGCCACTCGGTATAGGTCAACCACGGCTACTCTTTATTGAAAGAGATAACATTTCTGAGTACAGGGAGGGGGAGAGGGCCAGGGGGAAGAGGATTCTCCTTTCTCTCAAGGCGACTTTGAATAATGCGTCGAACAATGTTCACAACAGCTACTGCCAGTGGGATCAATACCACTGGCACCAGTCGAACGGTCGAAGTGGGCCACTCCATCTCTCAAAGAATTGATCTGGGGCGGAAACAAAGCTTCTTGCAACAGAAACATCCTTGTTATATACGCCTCACGCAACCCAGTGGCAATAAAAATTCTGCCCGGTCATCATATGGATGAAAAGAAGCAGGTAAGAGGTGATAGGTCGACTCACCGACGTAAGAATCTTTGCCATGGTCTATCTATTAGAGGCCGGAACACTGATCAATTCTGCAGGTCGGATGAAATTTAGGGCTGCTTATATTAACCATAGATTCTGAGATACTCTCGGCTAAACGTTTTATTGAAGAGCCAATCGTTAGTCATTCCGGCTGTCTATTCAAATAAAACAGCCCCCGGTCCGCCTCGGGACCGCCGATGGTGCTCAGGCAAAAACCGATACTATGAAGGGGCCTCTGCGGCAGCGCCGTAAGTAATCTGGACAGAGGTGAACGAAGCAGCTGGTGTAGGTAAAGCCTGGAAAGGAGTTACAACAATGGTTGAGCACGGATAGGCTAGCATTTTCTCAGTTGTTGCCAGTGGCGGGAGTTGCAAATGGATGGTTTCAATCAAGCCAAGTCGTACATGACATCTGCCGCATATCTGAAATTGGTAGTCAATCGTTCGTCCGTTAGCATCGCAAGCAAGGGAAAGGGAAGGGGCGAAAGTGAGCGGAGGTGATGGCGAGGATGTAGGCGGACTGAGAGCGTGAAGATAGCCTGAGGGTTGCCGTGTCATGACTCGGAAACAAGGCCCGAGGGGATAGGAGAGGACGATGGCGAGGGATCTTGCAAGAGGATGCGCAGGGATTCGGTGCAAAAGATAACTAAGGACAGACCTTGCCACCGTATTTCATGCAAAACACACCAAATGACGGACTTTAACGATCTCCGCATACTAGCCAGTGCACTATGCCAGCATCACCATCACCGCCCGCAGTGGTAATCTCATGGCCCAATGTAAGCTAGAGGAATCATCCACGAGCGAGTTGTTGTGCTAGGTCGGTTGATCATTACAATCACTCAGGCTGGTCGACTCCATCTGTGCACGCATAGTACTCACCCATTGGCACCCCCACCTCAGCAAGTAAAAAAAATTGCGGATATGAGGGGTCGAGCATTTTTAGTAGTATCTCTAACTGGTCCATTCAAGGAGGCAGGCTGACATACGAGGCCTACATTGTTTCGGTTAGTCAAAGTTTCAAATTTCAAACGCGTTAGTAATGTTGAATTCAACCGACCGCATGAATATTGGCAGGCACAAGGTCAAGCGCCACATTTATAACTGGCCGAGGGCCTCACTACCGCCGATCGCGGTCGCTCTGAGCCATTCCTTTTCTTGCCCACTCGACTTGGAGGGGCAGTCATGAGACCATTGCTCTTAGTGCTTGCACTTGCGACCGCCTGCGCTAGGGCAGAGGGTCGCCTCGATAGCTCCCCGTGCAAGGTCAAGGAGAGCATACACGGTCCACCTCATGGCTGGGTTAAAGCTGGTCCTGCGTCTCCAGACCACATCCTGAGGCTCAAGATTGCACTTCCCCAACCACATTTCCCCATCCTCGAGAAACACCTCTGGGAAGTCAGCAATCCCAATCACGAACGCTATGGCGCTTACTTGTCCAAAGAGGAGACTGAGGTGTTCATGGCACCCCACCCCGAGTCCCTCGACGCAGTCAATGAATGGTTATGGTCGCATGGTATTGGGGAAGATCTTTATCGTTCACCCGCACTGGACTGGGTTACCATCCGTGTTCCGGTTTCGCTTGCGGAGGAAATGTTGAATACGGTACGCACAACCATTTTTCTTTGCTACCTCAACCAAACTGGTGAACGCAGCAATACCATATCTATACGCATTTAGACACCGGGGAGAGCATTATTAGAACGACGAGCTACAGCTTGCCAGAGAGCTTGCATGAACATATCGAACTGATCCAGCCGACAACAATGTTTTCTCGAATCAAACCGTTCTGGAGCACGCTGCACTGGTCGAAGACCTTTTCGTCTGGGCTATCTTGTCCCACTAGTGGAACGCTGACCGGACCAGCTGGCAATCAAGTTGACGCGAGCTGCAACAGCACGGTTGGGCGATACAATGCTCAGTGCACGAACAATTCTGACGACTGTGTTTGGTAGATTACTATCAGCTGTCTGAGGCAGCTGTACAATGCTGTCGGATATAATACGTCCGCTACCAACGGTAACAAGATTGCCGTCACTGCTTACCTTGAACAATATGCGAACAACCAAGATCTGCAAGAATTTTTCAAACTAGAGAATCCTGAGGCGTACAGGTCCAATTATACCTTCGTGTCCGTCAACAGTGAGTAGATATGCGTGGAAATCAGACTATTTCTTGATGATATGTCCAGGTGGCTCGAACGATCAGAACTATTTAGCTACTGGGCTGGAAGCTAACTTGGACGTGCAGTTTGCTTATGGGCTGACGTACCCAACTCCCGCAACCTTCTACTCGACTGGGGGTCGGCCCCCTTACATTCCTGATGTAGACACTCCAACGGATGGCAATGAACCATACTCTGATGTTTGTGTCATCTCTCTCTCGCTATTGCAATTCGCCTGAGTTCTATTGCCATTGGGTGTAGTGGTTGGACTATGTAAGCTCCCAAGAATACCTTCCCCAGACAATCTCTACCAGTTATGGCGATGATGAACAGACGGGTACATCATTTTATTCATCAAGCTGACATACGCTGACCACAAGCAGTTCCGTACAGTTATGCCACTCGTGTCTGCAGTGGCTTTGCATCTCTCGGTGTCCGCGGCATATCTCTGTTGTTTTCATCCGGTGATGGTGGCGTTGGTGGCGGCGTTTACAGTTCTTCGAATCCACCTTTATGTCTCACCAACGATGGTAGTGGAAAGACTGCCTTCATCCCGATATTCCCCGCCTCTTGTCCATTGTATGTCAATCACGAAGGTTCCTTGCGCATGTTATTCAGCCTCGAACGTATTTAGCGTGACATCTGTTGGAGGAACTCATAACATTCCTGAAAGGGCTGTCGTATTTTCTGGAGGGGGCTTCAGCAATTACGTGGGTGTTTCCCTCTTTATCACCTTCGTCGTGTGCTTACCATATTTACGCAATTATATAGTTCCCCCGACCAGATTACCAGGGATCAGCTGTCACAAAGTATCTAGCAATGCTGCCTGCTGGAACGTATGAGGGTATGTACAACCCGTGAGTATTTCTCATCTCTTTATATAACTGTAGCTGACATGTAAACTTCTAGCTCTGGTCGCGTGAATCTTCATTCATTCAAATAAAAGATCCGCTCCACTCATATCTTTCCCACATAGGGCGTTCCTGACGTTTCCGCGCAAGCCGTGAACTTCAAGATCATCTTCAGGGATCAACAACGCACGGCGGACGGCACGTCCTGCGCCGCCCCCACGTTTGCGTCGTTCATTTCGATGCTCAATGATGCACGGCTCAACGCCAAGAAACCTTCGCTGGGCTTCTTGAATCCATGGTTATACAGCAGGGGTTTAGCAGGGTTGAATGATATCACAGAGGGGCACAATGCTGGATGTGGTACGGAGGGCTTCAATGCGACCACTGGCTGGGATCCTGGTACGTCATATGTGTATTCATGCAGGGATCACTACCATTGCTCCCGTGGGACTAATGATTAGATGACTGAACCCCTTATGCTGCAGTGACCGGACTCGGCACACCCAACTTCAAGAAACTACTAACGCTGGCGACGTGATGGGTGTTCCGGGACAGATTGTTGGCAGGCCACACGTGGTTGTGTTTATCAATCATCTATGTTGTGTACAGTCTCATGGCTTGAAAAAGACCTTTGCTTCCACTGCTCTGTTTCATCTTCTCTTTTCTTTTGTCTGGACTTTCATCCGTCTAGCCCAAGAATTAGCCACCAACTATAGTTGTTGTGTCAGCATAGTTCTGTACCAAAGACTCTGGAATAGGGGGCTACCACTAGTGCTCGCACATACTATCCCAGTTCCATACAGACTAGAATGTATGCTCCCTGCTGCAAGAAATCATCCAACCAGAGCAGGAGTCGGACTACCAAAAGAGTTCGGAAGGCCTTCTTGATGCGGCCCTGGCAACTCGAGCTCATACGTTGCTCACACGCGATTCGGAGTCTTGGACGGCCCTGACTAGAGAGCCAGCAAGTCACCAATTTGGTTTGGTTTCATTTCCCGGTTAGTCAAAGTTCATTGAGCGCGCATGAAAACCAGATCAGATGCCGGTAAGACTCTAACCTTATTCAACCAGGATGCCGTCTCGTTACCCAACCTGACCACGGATTCGGATATGAGAAGCCATGCGCTATATAATTCCCGTTTGCAATTGGGTCCCCAGGCCTCACTGGCTTATCTGCATCGCGGTCGCTCCGAGCCTAGCTTTCTTTGTCGACTTCACTTGGGGCAGTCATGAAACCATTGTTCTTTGTACTTGCACTCGCGACCGCCTTAGTCAGGGCAGGGACGGGTACCGATAACTCCTCGTGCAAGGTTAAGGGGAGCATACACGGTCCACCTCATGGCTGGGTAAAAACTGGCCCCGCGCCTCCAGACCACATCCTGAGGCTCAAGATTGCGCTTCCCCAACCACATTTCCCCATCCTCGAGAAACACCTCTGGGAAGTCAGCAATCCCAATCACGAACGCTATGGCGCTTACTTGTCCAAGGAGGAGACCGAGGCGCTCATGGCACCCCACCCCGAGTCGCTCGACGCGGTCAACGAATGGTTGTGGTCGTATGGTGTCGAGGAAAATCTTTATCGGTCGTCCGCGCTGGACTGGGTTACTATTTACGTCCCGGTTTCACTTGCGGAGAAAATGTTGGATACCGTGAGTCCTGTGATATCTTTTTGCGCCGACGCACTTAAACGGACGCATGCAGAAATACCATATTTATATGCACGCAGAAACTGGAGAAAGCATTGTCAGAACGACGAGCTATAGCTTGCCAGAGAGCTTGTATGAACATGTCGAGCTGATTCAGCCGACGACGATGTTTACTCGGCTTAGGCCGTTCAAGAGCACGCTGCACTGGTCAAACATGGATTCGTCTAGTTCGTCTAGTCCTACCAGCGGAACGCTGACTGGACCAGCTGGCAATCAAGTTGACATGAGCTGCAACAATACGGTAGGGCGACACAATCGATGTGTGAATGATTCTAACGATTTTGTCCGATAGATTACCATCAGCTGTCTGAGACAACTGTACAATGCTGTCGGATATAACACGTCTGCCACCAACGGTAACAAGATTGCCGTCACTGCCTACCTTGAACAATATGCGAACAACCAGGATTTGCAACAATTCTTCAAACTGGAGAACCCTGAGGCGTACGGGTCTAATTATACCTTCGTGTCGGTCAATGGTAAGAGCATATGAGTGCAGAGCGAGCGGTTTGCTGACGATATGCCCAGGTGGCTTGAACAATCAGAGCTCTTCGGCCGCCGGACAGGAAGCTAACCTGGACGTGCAGTTTGCTTATGGATTGACATACCCAACACCTGCGACTTTCTACTCGGCTGGGGGTCGGCCTCCTTTCATCCCCGATGCAATCACTCCGAAAAACGGTAACGAACCATACTCTGATGTTCGTTTCATCTCTTTCTTACTACTGCAATTATTCTGAGTTCGGTCATCGAAAACAGTGGTTAGATTATGTGTCCTCTCAGGATTACGTTCCCCAGACAATCTCTACTAGTTATGGGGACGATGAACAGACTGGTTTGTTGTTTCGTTCTTGTACTGGCATACCCTGATTGCAAGTAGTCCCAAACGACTACGCTGTGCGTGTATGTAATGGCTTTGCTGCACTTGGTACTCGTGGTGTCTCCCTCTTGTTCTCATCTGGCGATGGCGGTGTCGGGGGCGGTGACTACTTCCCAACGAATCAACCTCCATGCCTCACCAACGATGGTAGTAACAA
The DNA here is from genome assembly GCA_038089755.1 of Leccinellum rugosiceps. Classification (NCBI taxonomy): domain Eukaryota; kingdom Fungi; phylum Basidiomycota; class Agaricomycetes; order Boletales; family Boletaceae; genus Leccinellum; species Leccinellum rugosiceps. The sequence goes on along the minus strand of JBBPLL010000059.1, from coordinate 76,697 downwards.
AACTGCATTCATCCCGATGTTCCCCGCCTCTTGCCCATTGTAGGTCAATCACGAAGGTCCCCTGTACATGTTAACCAGTCTCAACCTCATTTAGCGTGACATCTGTTGGAGGAACTCAGAACATCCCTGAAAGGGCTGTCGTATTTTCCGGAGGAGGCTTCAGTAATTACGTGCGTGTTTCCCTCTTTATCACCTTCTTTCTTCAGGTCCTCGCCATATTTACGCAATTACGCAGTTCCCCCGACCAGATTACCAACAAGCTGCCGTCGCCAGTTATTTAGAAATGCTCCCTGCTGGAACGTATGAAGGCATGTACAACCCGTAAGCGTGTCTCCTCTCTCTGCATTACAAAAGCTAACATGCAACCATCTAGCTTTGGTCGTGTAAGCTCAGATTCATTCAACTAGAAGGTCCGGTCTGCTCACGTGTTTCCGCGTAGGGTATTCCCGACGTCGCCGCGCAAGCCGTGAACTTCCAAATATTCTATCAAGGTTATCTGGGCATGGCCGACGGCACGTCCTGTGCTGCCCCCACATTTGCGTCGTTCATCTCGATGCTCAATGATGCACGGCTCAGTGCCAAGAAACCTCCCCTGGGCTTCTTGAACCCATGGCTGTACGAGACGGGTTTCACCGCGTTGAACGATGTCACGGAGGGACACAACGCTGGGTGTGGTACAGAGGGCTTTAACTCGACCACCGGTTGGGATCCTGGTACGTCACCTCTTGATCCTTTTTCATCTGTTTCGACTGGTGGATATGATTTTCTAATCTACAAACCCCAATTTGATGCTGGTAATTGGTGATGGAATCGACTGATTGATGGATTGCATACAGTGACCGGTCTCGGTACACCCAATTTCGGGAAGCTGTTGGAGCTGCTTGATTTAGATGCCTGATCGTCTTTCGAGTGAATGACCCAAGTACTTGATACTGTACACTTATTCACTATCCGATCTCCCACTGATTTGTTACACACCCTGTTCACATAGACCGTGACATTTGTAGTTGCTCTTAGACTGTTCAATGTATAATGGACAATTCATGTATTTCTACGCTTTGAAGTTTGAGGTTCAGAGTCGTTGCTGTAAACCCTGGCCAGTTCCTCCGGACAACCATGTAAGTACTACATGACCTCCGCTCATCCGGCCTCCGTGCACAGAACTTCCCGGACAGAGACCAACAGAAGAACATGGACATAGCAATCACCTGAGTGTCTATTCCAATGGCGGGACATATGTAGTAGCCTGTAGGCCAAGAAAGATGTAAACGTAAAGAAATGCGACATCCTCGAACCCGAATCCAACAACTTGAATGCACGACTACTCAGGCTGTACGTCGACCGTACATCAACTCATTCAACAACGTCTCCGCCTGAATATGGTCCTGGATGAAACTGTCTGTCGTCACGCGTTTGTGTTGCCGACGTTTCTGCGAGGCTAGCAGCAGTGCGCCAAAAGGTTCCCGAAGCCGAACGAGGAGCCACAGCACGCGCACATCGAAATCAAAAAGAGGATCGTCGCCCAGGAAATCCTCGTCGAGCAAGGGACTGATCCATGGGTGAACGAGAACGAGACGCTGCGTCCCGAGCCAGTCGTCTTTGGTCTCGATCCGTACCTAGCCGAGGCACGATATGAGTCGGAATTACGTGCCACGACCTGGGGGAGACCCGTGAGGCGGAAAACAAGCCCAGCAAGTCGAAGTCGACCAGAGGTGAGAGATAGCGATGGGAGATCAAGCAGACGTTCGTACAGCATAACTATCGAAGAAGGATCAGGAAAGTACAACAGCAAATCCGTAACTATTCGATCCATTTCGGTGCTCGCACTAGACTGGGGAACATGCAGAGGCAGAATTTGGTCGTAAACAGCGAGATTCAAGTTGGAGGGGAGATAGCTGTGATGACTCCCGAAGTCCCGGTCCACAAATGGTGACGTTGTCCGAGTGCTTGAGGATGTGCTCCAACAGTCGACCCACTGCTTGATTACCCTCCCCGTATATAACGTGGATGGCAATGTTATAGATACCAAATAGTGAATATGCGATGTCTTCCTCCCGCGTCGTGATGCGGTTCGAAGCCAGGTACAGCTTCTCACGCACCATGTTTAACCCGGTTGAATCATGATGAGCTTCTCGGCCGCAAACTGCGTTGCTTGCTCCAACTCGGAGAGAATAACGGGCGATTTCTTCTGATTGAACACCTTCAGGTCGAGATATGGTTTCCAGTCTTACGTGTAAAATTGAATGACCTTCGAAGCAACATACTCCTGGAATGTCACGGTCCAGCCACGAGTATTCCATATACTTTTCCACAAATCATCTTCTTTCTGCGACTCCGAGAGCACACCGAGGAGATGGACGATCGTGAGTCCCGCGCGGTAGTACCATCTAAACATGGCCGCCACAGATTCCTGTTGAGCCCCCTTGTCTGCCTGATTGACGCAGCATGTGTCGCTTCATGCCCACCGGAAATGGCGAGATTGGATCACATTACAGAAACTGATGAGTTTATCGATTGTGGGCAATTCAGGTAGTCCATAGATCGAGATGTCCTCGACCATCTGGAATGTCGGTTCGGCGGGCTGCCATCTGTGTGAGAACATCACATATTGATAAAATCTCTCGACGTCTTGCTTGATGCGTGCATGGTCAAGGCAATAATGGGTAGTCATTGCAGACCGAAGAAGATGCGCAGCACATCCAGCCACAGGCTACCGGGAGCATGTTTGGCACTTGGTGGGCGACTCTGGGGGGCAAGATCCCAGACAATGAACTCGATGAACTTCGGTTACTATCTCAGAAGAGAGAGAGAAGATCTGGAGACCGTCACGAAGCCGCCACTAGAACGACTCTTCGGATGTGACCATAGGGAGCCGGAGGGGAAGTTGTCGAGCCCCACGTCGGAAACGCAGAGATCCGTTTGAAGAAGCCTGAATCACCGCCGCGCTGAGGAATGATCCGAGGGAGGAGAGAACTCCCACTTGATGGATCATAAGTCGAAGAAACTGCCGCAGAAGGTGCTGCAACCTTGTCAAACTGACCCGCACTTGCTCAACGAGTTGTTGTGAAAGCCATTACATTTGCAACGTCGTTGTAGTGCTTTTTTTTTAAAAAATTTCAGGTCATTCGAGCACTTAGTGATGATGTTCAGAAGTATTGGAAGGGAAATTGCTTACGGCGGAGGCGGGCAGGCTACCAATAGCCTTTCCACATCCTTGTTCACCCCTTTGTCAAGTTTGGTGGTCCGAAGGGGAGATGTTGTTATACATGTTCAAGCAGATGTGTGGAGCGAATGCATCATAAATTGGTTACGACGGCGATTCGGAAGACAAGAAGACTAGAAGGCTTCTATGGTTTCTCTCTTGTATGGACAACATGAAGATTGATGCAGATGTCTTGTGGTGTTTCGGTTTTTTCTGTTTGACGTGTATGATATGACTCGTCACTCCGAGTCGTAGCAGTGGATGAATCCTACCTTGTTGCATTACGTCGCTCTCAGGCTGGTCCTGCTTCGCACGGACCTAGGTCTACGCTGTTCATCGACTCACCGGCATGTTACAGCCGAGTCAGAGGCTGCCCGGGCAACCTCCGTTTGGAATAGTCCCAGTTCACTTCCTTTCTGGCACTAATCAGCTTTCTTGATGGAGGAGTTGCCTCAGGCTAACTTGGAGCCCGCCGCGCGCAGTAAGTCCTCTTTCTCGGCATACACAAGTCACGAAAGCGGATTCAAAGCTCGCGAAACATCTGATCTCGTTGAGGGTGCATTTGTCCACTGCAAAGCTACCCTGGATTAAGACGTTCATAGCTGAAGAAGGCATTAGTATCGCCGTCAGTGGGCTGCTCTCCTCGTTGGTTGGAAAGGGCGGAAAGAGAAAGGTCCTCTCTGACAGCGAGAATGGTGTTTTTTTAGAGGTAATCAGGTCTTTGAGGGTCTTGTTAAACACCGAGGTGCGTCGTTTGAGATTTCGTTCCTGGGAAAACAGAATGACCTTTTCATCTCGATAGCCCGGGTTCGATGCTGCACCTTTTTTTCCGACGATCCTCACGCACATCGCATATTCGCTTCATGGGACCTCACTCGAGATAAGGACTCTTACTGCGGAGCTCCTCGCCGCGATATGCATGGTCTCGTTCGATGAGGGCCACCATGCCGTGTTGGCTGCCCTGTCCGAGTATCGGATTGCATACAATGAATTTTTTCGGTTTCAGCCCTTGGTGGCATCGCTCAAGATACCGGGTACCGTGGACGCTATGGCTACACCGGAGGTGGGTTTTCCTGCGGAAGAAGAGGGCATATGGGAAGCTAGGACAGCATTTATGGCACTCATCAACGCATTGACGAATTGCCCCCACACGCTAGAGGAACGAATCGTACTGCGGGACGAGTTCAGTCGACGGGGGTTGAATGAAGTGGTTGCGGTATGTCGCGGTACGGTTCTTCCATGTGGTATTGACGTCCCGTCTACGCCCTGCGATACACGAAACCACCAGATTCGTTGTTCAAACAGCTGGATATGTATACGGAAGAGAAGTACGAAGACGAGGAAGATTTTCGCGCACGTGCACGGCGAGCGGTGCGGGATAGTCGTAGGCAGTCGATGGAGACGTCAGAACCGAGTGTCTTGTTCGACGAGATCATGCAAGTTGCTCGGTTGCTCGAGGCTGGAGCGACGATGGAGAGCATCCTTTGCAAACTCAACTTCATTTTCCAGGGTGTTTCAGACCCGTCGGCATCCCTTTACGACTCTCTTACAGACTTTGGCTTTAATGATGTTGATTTTCCAGGTCGTACAAGAGTGGGGTTCTTTCCGTCGTGGATGAGTTCGTTGTGGCCATCTCCGCGAGGGTTCGTACGCTTTCTAGTTCGGCGCTGTCTCTGTGGAACTAATGTAGAGTGTCCAGCGAACAAGCGTGGACGAGCTTTCTTCAGAGTCTCGTCACGTCTGTGCAACGGCTCTCGGGACGAAAGCTTCCGATCGGGTATATGGAGGCATTGGAAGAAAAGATCCAAGAGTTGGGCCGTCGAGTAGAGTATCTTACGCGAGAGGTTCGCATCTCTTGTTCTCTTTCCTATCCTCTCGAGTGATCATCTCACCACGCTTTTCACTGTTCGCGAGTAGAATACAGCGTTTATGTAAGACAGATGGTGATCATCATCATCGTAAGGAAGACTCTGCTATATGTCGGAAACGATTCGTCGCGTTCTGCTGCGTCTATACCTGCGCCGTCGCCCTCGTCCAAGCCGAATGCCAGCCCGGGATCCAAGGCTGGAAACGAGGTCTGTTTTTCTGTGTTTGTCTGAATGATTCACTCGGCGCTTTTTAGGTGATCGCTGGAGTTATGCACCGACCGACACAGAAGGAGAATGAAGTATACGTCTCTCGAGCGATGCACATGAACAGGTGGGTATTGCACTTTGGATTCTTGGACCGAGGAAAAGAACAATCGTATCCGAATCTCTAGGATGACCGAGCCAGGAAGGAGTGCGACAAGGCGAAACTGAATCCCCTCAACGGGCAGAGCCAAGTTTTGTTTGCGGCAGGGCGCCAACCTTTTTGGTAATAGTGGACACATGCGTCGATGATCAACCATTGTCTGCGGAAGTTTGGGCTACTATGTTGAGTCCGTCTCGTCAGGTTGTTCATACCGGGAGTCGGGACTGACCGTGATGGTAGTAAACTGTGTGTTCTGTGTTGCTTTTGTAGCCACTTAGCTACATCCCTCTTTCTCACCGCCGCGACTTGAAATTAACAATTTGCTTGACCTCTTCGACGCTTTGATGATGATTCGCGCGTAGCTCTGCCTCTCTTCTCCTTTGGAACCATCGGTCACAGACGGTATCACATCGCTTGTCTTAAGCTAATTACTATTCATCTACTAGGTTCGCGACCACTCACCTTCAAAGTTCTGCCATCCCTTAGTACCTCTCTCCGATGATTGCCAATGGTGTCCAAGCCAGCAAGTGTCAGCCACCTGGTTTGTGTCAGCCGCCTCCAAGATACAATGACTGCACTCAGCTGTTTCTCAGCAGAGTACACCAATGCCATTTTTCCTTGGTAGCACCAGCATCCGGTTCATTGGTCAAGCCAACAGCGACATCCAGCTCAATGATTGGCGCAACGACCCCCACGCGATGCTACATCCTGCTCGACAGCGAGAGTTGGTCACCCCCGCCGGCCTCTTGGTTATCCCCGAGATCTCCATTCCAATCGACCCACACGCACCTCAGGATCCTGTACCCCACGATTGGATGCCCGATGCCCTGCTGACATTGCGTATGCGATTCGTCTCAACCGGACCCGCTCTCCCGAACCTGTGGAATCTTCCACCGGTAAGACCGATTTTGGCTCACTCAAATATGCTGACCTATTTCATTTAGTTTCCGTTTCACATACTTCCGCAGTGGTTTCTTCTCGGCGTGCAACTGGTCCCTGGCTTCCTTTTGCCATGGGGATTCGAGATCGACGAGTGGTTGCTGGATGAGAACCAACAGCTTCAACAACCGCTATTTTATTACAGACAGATGGCACGTCTGCCAAACCAACATGAAGGCGACCGACAACTCTTCCCCCCTGGTCATCCACTGGCCATCCACCGCCCCTTCCTCCGCCTCCACTTCGGCACTCAAACGAACTTCTACAGATTTGGTCACGAGTAAATATCAGGACGGGGGACGGGAAACGAGGGGGATAATGTCACGGCGCATTACTATCGTAGTTTATTTCATGTAGTTCGGGGATGGTGCATTTCATTTTTATTCCTCTCTTGGCCTACATCACAGCAACATTTCGAGCATGCACTCTCGCTAAGCATGGAGTACACAGACTATCTCTGGTTTCTATTCTGCACGCGCCGACGCGCTCACCGGTACCTGCCGCGCCGCTAGTGAAGGTGAAGTTCCGACAAGGGAGGGCAGTCCCTGGGCGTTCAGCACGTCTTCAAGCGAACTTGATCGATCGGTTAGTAAGAAGTTTCCCTTGCGATACTTCTAAATTTCATCACTAAGTAATCGAATGGCCTGCTAAAATTAAACAAAAGCACTACAACGACGTTCAAGTTCGAGCGCATACTCGATCTGTCCGCTCCCCCCCGCGAACGAGGGAGTACCTTGAGCAACCCCAGCTCCCTCACAATGTCGTCAACGACGTCCTCGACTGTGCTCAGGCTCTCTTTCCCAAAGAACACTGTCCATTTGAGTTCATCGTCGATCTCCGGTATACGCAAAAAATTGAGCGGGAGCGAGTGTAAGAGATGCCGAGCGACGAGCCTCGGTACTGCAGGGCCAGCATGCAACAATCGGGGTGTTGGGAAGGAGGACGAAGACTCACCCACGAGCGATGTCGACGGTGGTAAGATCCCTGTAGGTTACGATTACGGCAATACCATAACATTTCACCGACTCGGACGCGCCGTCGCTGAGAGCGATCAGCTGCATCTGCCAGTTCCACAAATCACCTGGCGTTTCCTTGCGTACGCGTTGAAGTGCCCATGCGGAGGGTGCTACTCTGTCAAGCACCACGGTACGCTTGACGTCGTCCAGCTGTGTCAGGATAATGACCTGCGCTGTGGTGTCCGTTGCGATGGTGGGGTATTAATACTAGCACGGGAAAAATCAGGGGATCAGCATCACTCAGGTTGTGGGTGGTGGTATCTGATAACCGCGGGAACTGATTGAACATCACTATTATATGGCACGGAGCAAGACAAGCCCACCAACCATTTCATGTCAGTTTGTTTTTTTAGCTGATAAAAGTGCCGAGCAGCTTCTTCAAGTTCAAATCGCATCTTGCCGTGCTTCGAGAAGACAGCCTCGGTATGACACATCAGAGGTTCCATGACATCCCATCACTTTCCATGGAACATTCCTTTTATGATGGTGTCCTACATAGATACAAATACTGCTGTAGTGTGTATAGGAGTCTCATTGTCTCTTGTGTTGTTGTTTCCATAAACTGCCACACCCCACCACCCTATTTTTATCCTCATCCCTCAAGTTGCATCTTGATTTGGTGAGCAAGGGCCTGTTGTTGCTCTGTCCTCATCTGAGTCATACATCCTCTATAGTTGAAGAATGCAAGGCCCTAGTATCAACAGATGTTACATCAGCCCTGTAGAAGAATATGCCAAGAGCATTTTTCCTTCCTATCAACTTACCTCAGAGGAAGAGTTGATCAGTCGACTACTTGGAGGCAAAGATAGAAGCCATTTAGATGAAATATGGGCAAAACATGTTGAGCATGCTAATTTCCTTGTCAACATGTGGAAGCAAGAGAAGTATCCTATCTTAGCTGTGTGTATCACTATTTTTCAAAAGTGTTCTATTCCATTCAACCCAGATCCAGGCCAAACCTCAACCCAATGATTCCTCTACCTGTTACTATGCCATTCCATTCACCAATAATCTTGCTATTCGTCGTTGGGATGGAGGTATGGGAAAATACTCCCACTACTGCTTTGATCTATATGATAGAACAAACAATCATGCCATAAATCTCCCTAGCAGCTGGAAGATCATCAATGCCCCTGTTGGTGGCAATAGGTTCTGGATGGTTCAACCTGGTGATGAAGTACCATCTTGGGATGGATGTCATCGTGAAAACATAATACCAGGGAATCAATGCTTTGTTGTTCCAGAAGGTACACACTTGATTCTCATTCGCCCTGGTTTGCCAGGTTTTGGTTTCTCTTTTGAACTATATCCTAATAAGGTATTGTTTAGTGTACCTGCTGGCTTTGTTCTGCCAGAATGTGACTGAGAGCATATGTTGTTTCATAAACATTACTGAATTGCACTGTTTGCCATGAATATATGTTCTGTTCAATACATAGGTGCAACTCCTTGAGGCTTCAAGTTGTGTGAGCCCAGCTATCCTAGAAAAGATATCAAGTGAATGTTCTCATTGACTGGTTCATTTTTGGTCTTGTTACTAGCATTGTGAGATCTCATTCCAATCATTTCTGTTAGGGTTCAATGGGTTCGATGGAGAGTGGTGAGGCTCGAATTTGGTGACAATGCTTTTTCTCTTCTTCTTTTTAATCTGTTGTTCGTACATGCGAAGTTGTCCTTCCAGCGCCGAGCTTACTTGTGTCTTTTGTTTTGGGTCAGGTCATTGACTTGCATCGGCAGGTACTACTTGTCCTTGACCTTTGGGACTGGGTTCAATGTGTTCCGTCGTTCAAGGGCGCTGAAAACACGATCGGTTGCAAACCTGAGTCAGGTGGCCTCAGGTGCGAAGACAGTCTGAGACGTCCATCCATCGGGCTCCACCGTGACAGCACTTGTAGGCCAGCTATGCATTGTCACTGACCAGTTTCGTCTCAGTAGACATATCATGTTGTACGTTTTTAACCTGCCCGTGCCCCCGTACTGCGTCGGTAACAACTGTGGAGTCCTAGGTACACTCCCAGTTCCAGAACACAGAACACATAACCGATATGATGTTTGCTTGCCTCTTTCCCCTCACTGTCGTCATTGCCCTGACGTCCACCTTGTTCGGAGTCGTCTCTGTCGTCGACGGCTGCACGACCGTGCTGCGAGGAAGCCCAGCTCGTAAATGGTAGTATCTTCAGCCTTCCGAGCGGTCATGGCGTAGCGCTGACGACTCGTTCCACCCCGCCGCGTCGCACACACGTCATAATATTCACATTGCATAGGCTCCCACCGGCTGGCAAGATCCAACCGGATACTCAACGCCGCAGCCCCCAGCCTCGACAAATTGCCAGATTGTGAGTGTCAAAAAGTCCGAGTTAGCGATTTCGACGAGATTGTACTCACCTGTGACCTGCACTTATGCAGGGGAAGCGATTGGGCTGGCAGGTGTACTGGACCCTATCAAAAGCCGTGAATGCAGTGGGACCCTAGGCTAAGAAGTCGCCTTGTTAAGCAGAGTCCATCGTGCTGCAGCGCTTGATGTTTCCCGTCCCTGAGGTCACATGAAGGGATTGTCCCCACTTTTAGACATAATGATAATTAGTATGATTACGGACAATGCTAGTAGTTGTCTGTGGTTCAAGCCAATGGCAACTTCAAGTTTATCCTCTGGGATAGTGAGAACGACTTGTCCTACCGAAGGGGCGCCCCACGTAGAGGATGGTCATTCCCAGGGACGGTCTCGATGACGTCGATCCTGCCGAAGCCAGCTTGCACGCGAGGGCGTTGGGGACGATGAAGATGTCGACGGCATCAGTGTATGTCTGGGGCGGAGAGGGCGTTCTCGGTGATGTCCCTTATGGTTCACTACTTAATTTTAAATCCATTTCCCCGGCCGTCAACCGGGTGAAGGGGGATATAAGGTGAAGCGTACTTCCTCGTGTGCTAGACCTGAAATTCGTTGTTGACGCCAACAATGGACCCGAATTTTGACTTCACAACGCCAGACATACCGTGCGGGTGTGTGACACAGCTATGTGCAGATCATGTAGAGCGAGAGAGAAGCATCAAGAGCTTACCCCCAGACGACGCGAATCTTTGAGTCTTGCCAGTGTATTTCCTGGGGCTTTGCTTTGTATACACGCTAGGACATCGTCATCACGTCGCCATGTGGAAGGCGGTACAAGTAGGTCATTTGGTGTCGGCCTCTCGACCTTGAACTTTTGATGTCCTAGATCGATGACATTGAATCAAGTGCCCCGGGCGCCAGCAGAGAACTGCTCACCTCTTGCTTGCCACTCGATCGTGGTAGCGCAGTCTGTATGTGTGGTTCAATGTCGATGGCGGGCCTTCTGTAGCGACGACGAGAAAGAACATATCATGTCACAAAGGTCTTCTGCTTTCAGACTCTCCGGCGAGTCGTACAATTCCCGTAATAGCTAAGTAGCGAACTTAAATCATTCCCTACTGATCTGCAGAGGCGTCATTTCCCCAAGCGCCTCGACGGAGCCCGAGACCTGCACGATGAAATGCTGCGCGTGCGAAGAGGCGGTTAGCGAACGTGGAGGAGAAACCGATGATTGGCTTGCCTGCATGACGGTCACAAATTGGTCGTTCGCGGAGGGTTGCCTGAGCTGCTTCACCAATTGTATCTCAGCTTCTGTTTTGGCACGAGATGCGATCACAGACCGGACGGCTTGCGAGGCGATTTGGAAAGAGTCTTACGAGGCGTTAGCCCAATCGTCTTACATGCGAAAGAAGAGAGAAGAAGAGACTTACTGCGCGCTCCAAGTTAGGCAGCTCCTCGGTAGATTGCCCACCTCCGCCATAAGAAATTTCCCAAGTTACAATACAACTTCTTAACTTCATCACTCAAATGGCCTGAAATTAAACAAAAGCACTAGTGCCACTACGACGATGTTGCAAATGTTACAAATGGCCCTCATCCAAGAAAATGATGACCTGTATGAAAAGCTCTGCAATGCTTGCCAGAGGCAGCAGTCATATTCAGAGATCCAAGACCTTGGTGTGTCCTCTACTATCCATGTCTTTTGTCTGCCACTGACCATTTCCATCTAGGCTAGATATCCTACAAGAGCCAACTGTAGCTACTGCCTTGAGTGCGTATGATGTATAAGCCAACCTCCACTATCGAGACTGTAGGAGCTGATAGATGCATATACAGGTATCTATCTAAGCAGTATAATCAACGTTGCCTATCTCCGCATACGCTTCTTGAACCGTTCCATAACCTAGTCGGACGATCAGCACTTGAACGACCCATCGCAACCGCTCATGACCGACGTACCATTTCGTCCGTCGCCATCTGCGGCTTATCATGCCGCGGTCGACGGTCCTCCTGAGGAGCCAACCCCATCGCCTCCAGCTTGGCATCACGCATTATCTCCACGTCCGATTTTTGTTTGACGTGCGGTCGGTAGACTGCACGGTTCATGAACCAACTTGGCTCGCCAGACCAAGAAAAAGAAGAAAAGACTTACATCGAGTCGCAACGAGATGTTCCTCGTCATTGTTCACCTTCTTCCGCTCCTTGCGTTCTTCAGCGACCTGTCGTTTCGCCTTTTCAGTCTCCTCGATGTTCCGAAGTCGTGTGCTAACGACAGTTTTTCAAACATGACACGCGGTCAAAGAGAAGAAATGGCGACGCACTCCATGCCGAGGTCGACCTCCGGAATGGCCGTCAACATCGCGAGGCTGTTGGTCACGCTCCCCTCGTCCGCCGTCTTCTTCTCAATCTTCCACCGCTCGGAAAGCGTAAACTCGTCCTTGGGATCGCGAGACGAGGATTGTTCAGACTCATCTTGTTGCTGCTGGCGTCGGATCCTCAGATTTTCCTCGATGTACGCCATCCTGGGAAATGTCCGTACGTTAGCGAGAGCAGGCAGTGATGAAGAAAACTCACATATGCTTGTCGACGTCCAGGGTGTTCGTCTGCTGCGTGAAATTGTTCGTCCGAACGGCACGCCGCGCCTTGGCGATCGCGTCCGCGTCTGCGTCCGAATCCTTGTCGGTCTCGCCAGCCTTGTCGCCCGAACCCGAACCTGTATCCGCACCCGCACCCTTTCTCAACCCGCCTTGCTCCTCCTCGGAAGGCTCCTCGACATTCCGTCGCCGCTTCCTCTTCGCATCCCCGCTCGACAACTTGTGCACGTCGATACCCTGCCGCGTCTTGCGCAACCGTCTCAGCTCGAGGAGCTCCGAGAGTCTGTCAACAAGTAAGTCGATCAGCACACCGTACTGCGGATTCTAGCAGGAAAGCACACACGGAAGTGATCTGTCTTCATCTTGCTCGTCCCGTTCTGCGTCGGAAGCGTGCGCTGACTGTGGTTCTGTTTCTGGTGACCTTTCACGAGCGCGGCCTCGTCGCTTGATCATGGAAAGAAGGAACCGATGACATAAGCATGTCTATTGTCGTACATAATCATTCCTCCGCGATCGTGGGATAAATAAGAAAAAAAAAAAAGATACTAATCATGGATCGCGGTCCTTCCTTTTCATTGTACCTCCGTACCTCCCTCGCCTCTATTTTCTGTCGTCGTAGCTGCCACCGTCGCAGAGGCCGTCGCCCGCTGCAACTCCTCCGGCATCGGATACGCAATCGCGGGCACACCAATCCCAGGTGAAGCGTGCCGCGACAACATCGACTCCGGTGCACGCAACCCTCCACGTCTCAAACGCGGCGCCTGCGAACGCTCATCGGTCGTCGTCGTCGAGTCCTCCGGGATCCCCCACCGGTCAGCTGTGTTCGAGTTGTTCGTCCAACTCGAGTGAGGCGGGAAATACCAATCGTCCATGCTCGTCGCCGGTCGTGGTGTCGGTATCACCTCGAATCGACGGGCCCGTCCAAACGGGAAGAACCGTCTGGCTTGGGCAGGCGACGAGCGTGGACCAGTCGCAGGCAGCTCAGCACCGCTGGCAGCCTGAGATTCGGATCTTGCGTTGTGATCTTCGTCTTGAGCAAGTTGGCGCGTCGAATTGCGCCGTGCGGTTGTGAACTCGCTAAAATCCGACATCCTGTTCCGCCCAGGCCGGCGGATCGAGGGTTGTCTCGACAACGTCGAGTAAAACCCGGTCGACGATGAAAGCGGCCACACGCTCGATCTCGCCGGAGGTGACGAATCCACGAGCGGTGGTAATACTCTGTCGCTGGCCGCATCGGGAGGAGGGGCTGATGTCATCGAGGGAGATGTGTGATTAAAACTCATAAAGTGAGGTGTCGAGGAATTCGACCAACTGTGCTGAGAGCGATATGCATCGTACAATTCCGTGTTGAGGCGAGTACCGTCGACGACGGGCACGAAGGCGCTATACGGACCCAACTCGTCGTCTTCTTCATCCATGTCCAGTTCGTCTGGTGGCTGTGAAAGATACTCGGCGAGGTCTACGCCACGCCGGGCACCGGTTCCGCGACCGGGAGGACGTTCGCGATAGACGGACGCGGGGTTGGATAATTTGCGTAGGGACCGCGCGGTGCGGTCCGCAATGAGGCCACGATCGGCCGCGTGATGACGATAACGGCGCTCTGCAACCTCCTGTGTGACGCAATCGGTCCAGGATGCATGTGGCATATCGAAGCGACACATACCTTGACGAGGACTTCGATGAGCGATGTGGTGAAGGAATCGCCGCGGTCGAGATCTTCTACGAACGCTTCGTAAGTGATCGTGGGCTCGGATTTCTCTAGCCTGGAACGCTTGATGGCGCCGGAGCTGCGAGCGACGTGAGCTATGGTTGCCAAGTGACGAGAGGATGCGTACACTAAGCTCCTCATTTTCGCACTTAGGACATCATCGTAGTACTGTGTCGTCCTGGATAACATTGGCGGTGAGCGGGCATGATATATAAGGTGTAGCGTACCATTTGCCCATAGCTGTAGTACGTTTTTAGTGGGTCGTCGGCTGCAACGAGGCAGATGTCGGGAGAGCGCCCGTGAGAAAGTTCATTCACCATCGAACAGCATATTTGTTGTCGTTTGTTTATTATCACTTTTTTCGGATATACATGCCCCTATCTACTGATCGTCCCTCGTCGCAGCAGCCGCACGAGACGCAGCCGCGCTCGCCCCCGCTCGGTCCTTGGAACTCAACAAGCTCTGGAAAAAGTTTTGCAGCACCTCGTGCTGCGTCTGTCCCCCCGTCGAGCTCGCAGACGCGCTCAGGGTCGGCGATGTCGGCGCCCGACCAGTGCTCGACGCACCCGTACCATTCGGTGCACCCAACCCGGACGCAGGGCGCCCACTCCCCCTCGAGAGACGCCGCGAAGCGTCCCCGTTTGCGCTCGCATTGAGCACACTGCTGCCGCCCAGCCCGCTCTCCATGTCCGCCAACGCCTTCTCCACGTGCGGCAGGCTGAAACTACTGCTCCCAAGCGGACCGACGATGCCCGCCGTCGTTTCCACAGGGTTGCGAAAAGCTCCTCGTGGATCTCGATCTGGCTTTTTCGAGTTCTCGTCATAGTGCTTCGCGAGGAACGCTTGTTCTGCCATTGGGGCATTGAATTGTGGCAACGGTGGTGGCTTTTGGCGCGGAAATGAGAAACGTGCACCGTCGATCATGGAGTGTGGAGCTCACCTTGGCCCCCTGATCAGGCACCAATGACCGGTACATCTTCTTTGCTCCGCCCGCGTCCTCCGCTTCTGATCCGTCGGCAAGATCCGTGTCCCATGCTTCTCCCCAAACTCGTGCCTCGAATCCTTCCCGTAAGACACCAATCTTTCCCCAGCTGTCCCAACCAGCGGGCACGACGATGCGGTCGCGGTCGAGCGTGTTCGGTCTGTGGTGAAACACGAACGGATTCCGTGTTGGTGCGGACGCCTCCGTCCCAGGTGCCAGGCTGGGTGACGGTGCTGGAGGGGTAAAGAGAAGATGCAGCGTGTACTGTCGAAGCAAGTTGAGGGTGCTGGGTTGTGGAGTGGTATAGAATAGCGCAGCTCCGTCTAATCATTGGGGTTGAGATATTCACGACGCAAAGCAAAACAAATAACTCACATTTCAGACATACCGTACGAAGGACTTGCATGACGCCATCCGTCTGCTCTTCCCATTCGCCCCCCTTTCCCTTCACCATAGGACCCATTCCCGATGCACCTGCGCCGACGAGATCACTCCCTTCGTCGATCAGATCTGCCTTTGTGCACACGACGATGATCGGTACCCCAGCCGAATTGTGAGTGAGCGTTCCAGGACCGAGTGGCAGGACGGTGTTCGAAGACAAGTTGGACGTGGCGGGCAACGAGTCGGCGGTTGGTTCCGTATAGTGTTGCAAATGTGCCTGTACTGCTCGACGTCCAGGTTGGGTGTACGTACGAACAAAAAAAAGACGTACGTCGTTCGTGGTTCTCTTCCCTCGCGATCTCCATCTCCCTAGATCCGTCTGCCTTGGCCCACTCTTCTACCCACCTGAGCCAAGTCTGTAGATCCTCCACGAACGTCCATGGACGCGTCCAGTCCAGCACGATCGTGACGAGCGTGTGCGGGAGCGCCGTCCGCGGGGGCAAGAAATGGGGTAGCAGGCTGGTGTAGGCCCGCGCGTCCGACGGCACGGTGTACACGGAGAGGCGGGCCAGGGTATCTGGCAAAAAACTTAGTTTCCGGGCGGCGAGAGAGAAAGGATGGCACCTTCGTCACCCTCGTCTCGTACGTCGGCCCAGTCGTACCCTAGTGTGAAATCGGTGCGGGATGCGTCGTTGGTGTCGTCTGCTGCGACGGGTTTCTGAAGAAGTGCAGAGGCGAGCAGGGACTTTCCCGAGGAGGGTGGTCCGAGAATGAGAACTTGTTTTGAGGGTATCGAACGCGTCGACGAAACCGAGTCCAATATCGAGGACCACAAGTCTTGTGGAGTAGACGGTCTCGACATACTTATGTTTGAAACTCCGCAGCTGGCTCTTCATGTACGCGACTTCAGAGGAAGGCAACGCTCGTTCGATCGACATCAATGGCTGGCTCGTCACAGCCAACACCGCCTCGATCTCGAACGCATCGGAGTACGACGCTCTCCAAGCAGACATCGGATTTCCCGTGCCAGAGATGACCTTCGGAAACAACTTGCTCTCCCTCGAACATCGTCCCTCCCACTGGAAACTCACATTCGACGCACGCGGGGCTCTCTCAGCAGTCAAGGCAGGCGAGCTCGGCGACGGCGACGGCGGCGTCAAGGTCGGGTATGCGGACGCGTGGCTCAAGAGCCGGTGAGGAGATCCCCCGAGAGCTGATCAACCACACATCGCCTGAGCAGCCCATCAGCACAGATCCCGGTACGAGCATGCCCATGCCAGCGACCGTCACAGCAAAACCGTACGACTGGACATACACCACCACCTACCCCGGCCACCACCCCCCTCCCGACGACCGCGACGATCTGTGGTCCCCTCGCTCTCCCCCTGACCCAGCAGTCTGGATCGACGCCGATCCAGACGACCCCACACACACTATCCCGCTCTCCGAGCTCACCCGTCAAGACCCGATCCTGTTCTACGCAGAAGTCCCACTGTTCGAAGACGAACTGCACGACAACGGATCGTCCACCTTGTTCGTCAGAATAGTCCGTACTCCTGTTTGGTTTTTTCCACGCCCCCCGTAAGCTCACATGTCTTGCAGCGTGTCATGCCAGGATGCATCTTCATACTCGCACGATTCGTCCTCCGCGTCGACAACGTCCTCTTCCGGATACACGACACCCGCATATTCCATTCGTTCTTCCTCTGCCCACCGATCGTCGTACGACAGCTGAGCGGATGGGAGGCGTCGTATGATCGCGTTAAACGCGTACGTCGCAGTGCCAGTCACCGCCATGTTTGTCTCACATCCGAGATCTGCAGCAACTGCCTACACCCAATGACTTGACCCCGCTCACGGACGTCAACTTCATCGCAAAGGTCCTCACGGAAATGTCATCCGGGGAAAGTCAGCAAGTCGGTGCCGGCACGCGATGGAGGGGTCTGGGCACAAAGATCCAAGTGTCCAAGTTGGAGCCGAGAGGTTGAAAGCGCATCGCGCATCAGTAGTAGCGAAAGCAAAGCAACAGTGTAAACTAGATCACGATTTCCTCCAACGTCCATCTCACCCTCCGATTCTTCAACTCCTTTGCCAACACCGATGGGGAGACTGTCGAGCATGAAGAGACCATCCGACGCAACAACGTAGATGGCGCATACTATCTTTTCCAAATAAAAATAAAAGCTCCGCGGCACCATACCAATCATCACACATGCCTCGCGATATATCTCCTGAACCCACTTCTGCAGAACTCGACAAGGCCGTGAACGACAGCGTTGACGAGGACCTGGAAAGTGTTTCCGAACTCGGTTCCGACCGTCATTTCACCCTCCATTGTCAAACACTCGAACGATGCACTGGACAAAAAGTACCAACTTTTTGAAGAACTCTCAGTGGCGGTCAAAACAGATGCAGCCTTACGGAAGAAACTTGACGACGCTTGGAGGCTCAAGAAATACGAGGATATCCGGGATTATGGTTCGTCTACAATCTTTATCCTTTATCATTTGGCCGGACTGATTATACCGTTGGCAGACGTCCTCGGAGCACCGCGACCAAAAGGAAGCAGGACACAAATTGCGATTGCAAAAGGTTAGTCCCTACCAATTCCTTACCGTCCATTTAGAACTGTCGGCACTAACCTCTACTAGAACTACATGAACACTTGTGGCAATCATTTCAAGTAGAGTACCGTGGTGTGGCTGTTGACGGCTTGCACGAGTACTTGACACACAACGAAGCGCTATTCAATGCTGCGCAAAAAAAAACAAAGCCATCGGTACTACGGCAAGTTCTACTCTGTTGTTCAGAGCTCCGGAACCGGAAAGTCGAGGATGCTAACAGAGGTGAGCAAGTCCCGTGGCCATACGGATTTATGGTGACTGATTTGTTCACAGTTGACCAAGAAAAACGTCGTCGTAATCTACATGAATTTGCGAGAAGAGAGGGAAAAACTATCTTTCCCTGCACGCGACGATATCCCATCGAACATTCTGACCAAATTTCCCGATACGGAAGTCAAGTTGTCGATTCGTCTGCATCACGTTTTTCACCACCCTTTTCAAAGTTCTCGAGGAAACATTTTCGGCACATCGTACTACGGGAAATGCCAAAGCTTCCCTCATGAGTTGGGCCAACCAGATGGTGAACGTGGACGACGGGTCGCAAACTTCCGTTGCCAGAGTCGATTTCTTTCGCAAAGTCGGCGATAAATATGACAAGGTGAGTGCGTCCCGTTCTATTGTGTGCTCGCGATTTGACGATATTCTTGCAGATTTGCGATGATGTCATATCTGCATACGGTGACTCTCCAGAGGTTTCTTCGACACCGAGTGTTAGTCAAACTTCCGATCAACCCGCGAGGCTTTCACCTCCGGGTAATGTTAATATTCTTGGACGCGGTCGCCGAGTAATTCGGTCTCAAGGAAAAAAAAAAAAAAAGAGGCCTCGAATCCAGGGGAGATCGTTCACTTCCTACGGGGATATAGCTAAACTGCTCGAGGAGATCTTGGGCGACGGCTCTAACCGGCCCAAGCTGGTGATCGCGCTCGATGACGCACATCCGCTCACTCCAACACAAGGAATAGGGAATGGAAACAGTCACCGACCAGCAAATGTCTTGTGCCGAACCATCAACGAGTATTCACATGACCACCATCATGCCGTTTGGGTGGTCTTTGCGTCTACTACATCCGATGACTCGCATTTGTCCTATCTGATTTCTTTTGCAGATAATTCCGATAGTCTTTTCACGGCCCTTTCCGGTAGGGGAAAGAAGCTTTTCCCGCCTTATACTCAGCTGGGATGGGACCAAGGTGCAAGAGGACCCCTAGTAGAAGGTTTTGATTGCAGGCTTTGGAAGGACCCTTGTAATGTCCTGTCCCATCTAATGGACTAACCACCAGATAATCTGGATGAGTCCACAGGTGGCTTTCACTCAAGAATATATGCCAATACCCAGACAAAGTGCTAGATATCGCATCCTATAAATTGTGCGGCTCAGCCGAGTTTGACCCGAAAGACTCCAAGCATGTGCTCGCGATATTGGGTCAAAGATTCGGATTGAACGTCGTTTTTGGACACCCCGACTCCGTCGAGCATCTGGAGGCTGGCGTGGCGAGTCACATGCGTATATGCATAGGGACGACCCTAGACCGCAACTGGAGGTTCACCAATTACCCATCCGAGCCCTTTCCTTCCCGCGCGCCCGCGATGGCTCTGCACGCGGAGCCTGGACTGCTGAATGACGCTTTGAGCACTCTGTTGATCGATGTCAACTCTGGCATGATTGAGGTGGGACCGTGACAGCGAGGAGAACTGGCTAGTCGGCTATCATGGCTCCTAGTCGAGGCCTTGTTCGTTCGCACGGTGGGGAAGGTCAAGGTTCCGTCGACGTTGGAATGGGCATCTCATCTCCCCGACTCTCAGATGATACCCGTCGTGGGTTGGCTCGAATTCATCTTCGGCCCGAGGATATGGAAGGATACGCAGTCTATGCTCGCACGCGAAGCCTTCAAAGATGCATACGTTAACTTTTTCCCATTGCCAGTGGGTATGCATGAAGGTAAATATTGCCGGGTCCGGTAAACAGGACGCGATAAGGTCAGTCTGACGAACGCTAGCTTAACATCGAGTCTGAAGAACCACATACAATTTGGACGAGTGGACCACAGCGTCACTGGCAGCGAACGAGCCCGATACAGTGCTGCCATCGTCAACCCGCGATCGACAAAGCCATCCCGATTTACTTCAAAACCGGGCCGTCGGGGAAACCCCAAATGTCGCACATATTCATTTCGGACAAGGCTCGAGAGTCGAGGAACTCCAAGCCCGAACTGAACAACATCACGCGGAGGGATAGATCCATAGATGGCTCGGACGGACCGCTCCCGTACATTGGCATCTTGGCGGACCTTGGGCAACGTTCGGAATTCACTGTCACGTTCCCGGAGCGTGGTAGCTCGGATCGCTGCCTGGGGATCTCAGGCTATGCAGCGAGTATGGATGTTGCGACATACAAATTTTTAGCAAGTGTCCAGAGCTGATGAAGACACTTCAAGATCTGGTGCACCTTCAACTTATCCCAAAATTAAATCGGCCATTTGCGGAATATCTAAACGAACAAGTAGAGTTTGGGAGTACACCGACTGAGGAGCGTATGTATTGGGATCGTGGTGCGAAGATAGGTTATAAATGCAGGCCTTGGACTTGGCCACAGCGGGCGCAACCGCGTCAACTACAACTGGTGTCGACGTGTCAAAACTCGAAATGGAGTAATAGGCCAAGTACTTGATCGTTCGTTTTGAATTCTCAGTGCAAACTCGGTTTTGGCAAGAGTCAGCCGTAGGCATCACATTGGGGTTTTTACGTTTTCAACAGCCTTCCAGCTCCAGAAGCCGATGCAGTGACTTCTGGTATGTGAGATCATGATTTCCGGAGCAAGTCCTCCAACGTCCGGCTCACATCGCCCGCCTTGACCCTCCCCCCACTCAGCTGCATCACTTTGCCCATGATCCGATTCATGACTTTCAGATTTCCGTCCCTCACTTTCTCAGCTTCCTCGGGAAGCGCCTCGATGGCCTCCAAACACCAATTCTTCAACAGGGACCCGTCGTCATCGGACACCGCCAGCAGACCCAGCTCCTCTGCCAATACTGATGGGGAGGCTGTCGAGCGCGAAGAGACCATATGACGCAACAACGTCTTGCCCGACGTTCCTAGATCACGCATACATGACCTTCGTTTGTAAAAAGAAAAAGAAAAGTGCACACCTGTGATCTTCCCGCTCTGCACCATATCCACCAACTCGCCCATCTGTCCCACTGACACCGGGTTATCGCTAAACGTCTCCCTGCGCACAGCGAGCTGACCAAGGAGCTCGTGTATCATCCTAAAAAAAAATCACAACACGACACATCGCGTCGAGGTGCAACGTACCAGTTCACAGCAGTCTTGGCGGATCGCCCGCGCGTGACGAGACGGTCAAAGTACTGAACGGCGCCTTGGGCAGGTTCACCGTCGAACCGGACCTCCCGTCCAGCATCCACTGCCATCAGCACCTCCGCTTCTTGCTCGGTCAGGCCCATGTTCGTCAACCTTGTACGCGTCCCTCTCGGGAGCTCTGGCATCGACCTCCGAACTCGGTCGACGTACTCCTGCGGGACCGAGATCGAACGGGATGACCATCCACAAACAAAAAAGAACACGAACGGGAGATAGGAGGAGTGGAGGCAAGTTGGGGTCGGGCATGTATCGATAGTCTGGAGAGTCCTCTTTACTTCGCAGCCTAAACGTCTCGGCCTTGACCTCATCGAACCCGCGCGTTTCTTGAGGTACGGCCTGACCGCCCTGGAGGAGGTCGATGTGGCGAAAGACCTCGGATGCTAAGGCCATATTGTGATATGTATCTAGTGCAGACAGAGAGGGACGTACTGATGGCAACCATCATGAACTTGACACTATTGAGGTTCTTGATTTCGCATCGCGTTCCAGGGGCATGTCCGTGCCTATTCACTGACACGTTCACGTCGCATCTGAGCGAGCCCTAAGATACAACGTCAGCTGGAGAAGGATAAGCAAAATAAAAGGAAGAAAAGGGGGTACTTGCAAGCTCCATGCTCCCATCGCTAGCTCCCACAGCCCTCAGCGTGGCTTGCAGAGCACGAACATAATCGGCTGCCTCTTCTGGTGACCTGAAAGCACCCAGTTTACGCATTGCAACCTGACGACACAACAGACGCACCTCATATCCGGGTCAGAAACGATTTCCATCAGCCCCGCACCCACACGGTTGAGGTCGACCAACGTAAGCCGACGACGCGCGTCGTAAATCGATTTTGCAGTGTCCTAAAAAGCGGGCATGCGCGACCGAAAAAAAAACAAAAACAAAAACAAAAATGCATCGCATACCTGTTCCAGCTGTATCTGGGTGACCCTAACTCGGCCGCCTTGGCGTGGCAGGTCCAAGTGACCTCCTATGGCCAGCGGCGCTGTGACAGCGAGTACGTGAGTATATGCGCCCGCGACTGAAAGGGCGAGGACGGTACCGTAGCGCTGTGTGATTTGGTATCCGGCGGGCAGGTCAGAGTAAAAGTAGTGTTTCCGGTCGAACGCCGAGCGCGACTGTACTTGCGAGTTCAGTGCGAGGGCGGTTCTGACTGCGAGTTCGACGCATGCTGGGTTCAATGACTGCGTATGCGAGTCAGAATCAGCGGGGCCACCTGCACGAACTGCCAGACTCACAGGAAGGGTTCCAGGCAACGCAGCGTCGTAGCAGGCGACGAACGAGTTGGGCGGTTCGCCAGGCTTTGACGTGAGCGCGTCTTATAATAATAGCGTCAACGAAAACTCGCCCGGTAGTCACTTTTGAAACTGACCGGAAAACAATTTTCTCCGAGATTTGATCTGAGCGTGGACCTCGATGCCGACGACGACTTGCCATCCGGGCCATCGCTTGTCTTCATGTTCTGTATGCAGGTTCCTCGAGCTCAAGGGTCTCCAGAGTCGCTGTAACCGTCGACATTGACGGACTATCATCGTCTTGGTTTCCTTTCTTGGATATGTCGTTTGCTCATTGCCACCAGCGCGGTTTCGATGACGACCATCTGATGGGTGACACTCCTGGAAGCTACCGGTGACCGACGGCCCCGGGAACATTGTTCTGTGCGTACAGTTACCAGAACTGATGACCATGCGTCCGCTGAGTCGAGCACAGGCTCATTTATTCATAGCACACGCCGGCGAATGCCAGTGCCACTTTGGCCAGCCTTTTTTCCCCGTTTTAAGTGCGTCATATTAGATTTCCAAGACAGGGACGACAAAAAGGCACCCTTCCAAGCCAAGGTGGTCGTCGTCGTTTCGATAATTTGGAACGGCGCTTGCTTACAACAACACATTCAACACGCTGGATCATCCCAATACCACTCGACGGCCAGGAATTTGGCAGATCATCTGCCAGGATGCCACCCGGACAAACATATCCGACGAACTGCGCGACGACGAATCCATCCTCCCCGCCTACGATCCAAGCAGCGCGCCGGAGAGCTTCACCCTAGGTGCGAGTTTATCATCGATAGGTAACCTGTAAGGTTCCATCCTACGTTCAACACCTCTTTTTGCTTATCGTTATCTTTGGGTGTGCGCTACAGGTCTGTCGACACTGGTCTACCTTCGGAGCTTTCCACACCGTCTACAACTTCAAAGTTGGTGTTCTGTCAGTTCCTATCTGTTTCCTAATTCACTACGTTCTCCCTTACAGCCCTTCTCGATCATTCTTTCGGCTCGAAAATCACGATCATGAGACGTTTACATACGTCTACAATCTCTTCGCTGGGAACACCCACCTGCAGATCTTCATCTTGTGAGCTTATGTGCCTTATCGTACACACCGTACGAGCCAACTCACGGGTTTCAGGGTAGAGTCGGAGCCGGATCGGCCAAGCCATTACACCTTTTCATTGTCCATGAAAGTTGGCCACGTCGAACGCGCAGTCGCCAAGCCCGTCTCCATGAGACTCTCTGTGGATCCCCGCAAATTAGACTTTGTCGTCTTGTAAATCTCGCTTCTTCCCCACGAAATCGCAACTAATCGACTTGGCCCCCCGATAGCGTGTTCCCACCGAGAACCAGCATTCCGGCAGGCGGTCTTTATCATTTGCGTGTCTGGTTACGCACCGTCGTGGGCGTCGACCATCGCTTATTTGGAGAAAAAGATCTTTGGTTCGGCAAAGACCCCGAATTTGACGCCATCGCCGATGCCTCCTTTGCCCGTCTTCGAAACGCAACTGAAAACATGCTGATATATCAGGGCGGCGTCGGGCGCGCACACGTTAGCTTCATCATCAGGTCAGCCTCGCTTTCTCCCACATACATATCTTCGACCTGACGTTGTCTCTCCCTATGATGACGACAGATGGAAGTTCGTCGAACAAGGCCTATATTCACTCTCGCTCGATTACGAAGCCGGCGGCGCAGGCAGGACGCTCTTTGAAGACTACCACCTGAGGCTCTACTGCGAGCCCCAGACAGTCTCCTTTCTCATCTAGCAAGTCCCTCTCTCTCCCCTACTTGACGAGCGCGCTTACCAACTCGACCCATTCTCCCACCAGTACGATCCCCGTCACCTCAACACCCCCTGGCGCAAGCCACCGCCTCCGCGTCTGGCTCCGCACCCCATACGTCATCGCCCACTCACCCACCTCCGCCCCCCCCTCCTCCATAACGACCTCTTACGTCTACCAACGCCTCTGGAAATCAGACGACTTCAAGATCGGCGCTCGCCTCGGGTTCGACGCCATCGGCAGTACACACCACATGAAGGTCATCCTGGCGCGCCGTGCACCGCCGGGCGAGATCAACACGGCAACACGCATGCCGCTTACGCCGAACCGTAGGCCAGTGCCCTGGATGGCGACCAATACAGGCATCGATGACGGGGGGGAGTCTGTGTATGATCGGTAGCCGCATAGCCTTTGCAGTGGATACTTGTACAAATATACATACAGCCCTTATGCACGCAGTGTCGCTTTCCATTTCAATTATCGTTTTTAGATTGCTCTCTAGATGGTTCATTGAACGTTCGCTCATTCAGACACCACGACGTCCAAGTGCGCAGAATATTTATAGTTGATACGCAAATTACGTTACAAGTTTTGTCTTGACGCTATGGGAGGGTTTACGGGTTGAACGAGGTAGGCATGAAAGGCGCTGTAATACAACGGTGGAACGTGTGGCGAGCACTCCCCAGAGTGGAAACGTTGGGAAAGAAGAAACAAGAGTAAACGAACCAAGCAGACAGGGGGAAAAGTCTTGAACGAGGCAAGAAAGAAGAGAACATAGGTGGAAAAGGGCATAGGTAGAGAGATCGTCCAGACTGGAACGCCAATTCATTCCCCCTACTCTCCGTTCGTTGAGCTCTTCGGTTGCGCGCCTAAATCCATACAATTATGCCTTGTTTTCGGGCGGGGAGAAGAGGGAAAAGAATGCCTGCAGAAAAAAAAAGGAAGTAATGAATAAATCCAAAAGTGGACAGAATCGACAGCAAAGAGCGTATTGCGCCGACGGGTTGTGCCATGGACCAGATCACAAAGAAAAGCGCCACAACGGGGCGATTCCGCAACGAACAAGGAACCAGTGGCGATTGACAAAGGAAACCTCCGTAGTATGCATTTTTCGGAGCTGCGCACGCGAGCTCAGGACCAAGGACTAGGAACCCGGACGGCGACTGTTGTGTCTTCTATTGGGCCGCAACAGCACCCGCAGCCAGAGCTGGGCTATCACGTAATGACAGCTGAGGCGTCTTCACTGTTCTTTCGGTTGCCAGGGGTACAAGCTCTCGTTTTTCAAGTGTCTGCGGAGCCGGTGCAGGCCTGAATGATAACCCAGGAATTCCACTTTCGTCCTCGTCTTTCTGCGCGACGGAGACGGGCATCTCGGACCTGCTAGACATGCGACGCTGCGGAATCAGTCATACAATGGGGCGGAAGGCAGAACACAGACCGTCGCTTCTTGTTGGGCATATCGGGTGAGGTGTGATTCGACTTGCCAGGTCCCTTCATATCGCACGGTGAGTGGTGATCAACGGAATGAAGAGCATGGAAGGCAACGACCAAATATCGAACACGCACTTTGCCTGTCTTGGGCCGCTTCAATGCTTGTCTCGGTTGACGTTCACCTTCATCGAAGACGTAATCCGGCAAAGTAGAGCTAAACGAAAGCCTGGATGAAGAACATGCATCCCATGTAACCTCTTGTCTTGAATTACCTTTTGATGTTCCGAACATAGATACCCATTTGAGACTCCTCGTACTTTTCCCACATCTTCACTAACTTTGTGAACTCTGTAGTGGGGTATGATATATCCAATTTTCTTGGACCGACGGAACCGACTTGAGGGAAAATTGAGACACATCAGAGTGAAGTCCCGATGAGCTTGATGGAATCGCAAGCGTACTTGGTTTCGGCTCGACGAGCAGGCCAATGTAGAAGGTTGTCGAATAAACAGTGCTACCATCCTCGATTTCTTCGATGTCGGCTTTCGTCCGCTTTGCTATCGCGTCTGATATTTGCCCTTGTGCCACTTGACACACTTCCTCCCGCGATATACAATGGGACACTTGCTCGAAACCTTTAATGAACGGGTGGGCTAAAATGAGAGAATCGACGTATTCAAGCTTCATTACAAGCTGTCGTATCCGAGATTCAACAGTTCCTGCCCTGAGAAGTTTCGCAGAATGTGTGTGGATTAAATCACAGGTAGGTGTTTCTTACCATTTGATTTGGAGTTCTGACTCGCCAGTGGATGCAATGACTTGCAAGTAATATCTATATTTATGGAAAAAGTCGTGCTTTGCAAATAGTTCGGACCAACTTGCGGTTCCTACGATGACTCGATCGACAATGTCGGCACCTTGAGATGTTCAATCAAACATTCGGAGAGACGAAGTAAAGAAAAAGATTGAAACACCTTTCTTGAATTCTTCAGTGACGATCATTTGCGTCGAGGCTGTAACATTATGAGTAGCACACATTGCGGGGTAAGCTGGCGTAATGATAGGCATTCGATGCGACCGATCTGCCGGATACAACTGCAGGATGTGAATACACTCGAGTTAGCGAAAAGAAGACGGGACACGTGCCTTGGGATTCCATACTCGGACCTGTAGAGGACCTTCTTCAATTTGCTTTAAAAGAACGGGCTGTGGCCACGACCTGTGCTTGGTGTCACAATGTGTAGGCGAACAAGACGGTGTTGGAGCTCACCATTGATACATGATGATGAAAAATCTGCTAACTATCGCTCCAGCAATTGCGTTGGGATATAGTTGGCATACTCGGGCAACGAGTATGGCCCAGGCGACTCCACCAAAGAACCCATTTACGTTCGAATAAATTGCTCTTCCTAAGATCCGCCGTGAGTGACGTAAAAGGGGGCGATAAATCGACGCACGTTGAGCCCAGAGTTTGATACATCGTAACGAGTCCCGATAAACCTGGACATTAGGAACCAAACGCAAGATCTCGTCGTTCACTCTCGAACCTAGATTCCACTTAACCCAAGGTCAAGACACTAGATAGATAGGATAGCCACCATTCAGACTCCGTACGCATCGTTCGTCCAAGTTCCGCAGTAGGTTGTCGTCCTTTAATGAGAGGTCATCGGGTATGGATGACAACGCTAACCGTGCCATCAAGAAGTCGAGAGGGATACCAGATATCTTTGTTTTTATGATAGGGACATAGGCTTCAGGAACACCCTGGAAAGAATCACTTGGCCGGGGTTTGGTTGTACAGTCGGACGAGTAGACTTACCGAGACTTCCGTCACACCCTCCACTTCCCGAAGCATGCTCTCGAACACATCAAAGAAATCCTCGCGAGATACATGTTTTGGGACTACACAGAGCGTATCGATATCGGAGCCTGGTCCATGCACACCCAGACGATATGAACCGAAAGTAAAAATCTTGCCACCGGCCGCACTCGCAGCCGCTTCTGATAGCCCGCGTGTCAAAGAGACCTGGTACACGAACTTTTTGACCAGCGCAGCGACGCGCCCGAGGACCGCCTCCCTGCGAAAGGCCAAGACCATCTCAGCATTCTCCGTTGTGGCGACATATGGGTCTTCGACGGAGGCAATTAAATTCCGAGGAAATCTCGATCGTACCTCGTTCGAGCTTCCTCTACGCTTTCAAAGGTGTTCTGATTTCGTAGTTCCTCCATGAGGGTTGCCGTTACCTCCTTCTCTCGTTCGGTGGATTCGGCAGTCGAGATGGGTGCTGTCACACCAAGATACCTGGGCGACCAGCGGTGTTAGCTGCGTACTAAGAGACGAAGGAGAGAGCTGCTAGGGTGCAGACGCTAGTTACCCTTTCTCAGTTGTCATTTTTGCTGCGAAAAACGAGAGGACTAGAAGTGAACTTTCAGGATGCGAACACGGTGGGTCGTGGTCGCAAGTCGTCAGGTGGGACGAGCCGCTTGAAGGAATGTCCGCCACCGAGCTTTGCTTAGTCAACACCGTGACTAGCATTGTCCACCTTGATCCGTCTCACTGATATATACATCTCCGGCTAGTTTTAGTTGACTTGCTCTGCCGTTTGCTAATTGTTGGCTTCCTCAAGGCTCCAGGACGATCGTCTTTTATCTTCTACATTAGGTTCAACTCTCAGTGCGCTCTAGTGGAACAGGACGATTCTGCACGCGAGACCAGGGCAACTTGGACCTGATGCGTTTTCCTGTGCGATTGGGATCCGGTTCGACTTCCCAGAGGATCACAAACACGAGAGCCTTCGGGTCTGGACCTGGAAGGCTGCTGAAAACGTAATAACACCACTCTCACATCACCACCCTTGCAGTTGACGTGGTTGTGCACGCTGCCTCCACAGCATGGAAAGTACGCGGGGTTTTTAACCCTGGAGCAGACCAAGCAAGATACAGAACATCAACATCGCAGGCACTGAGTCTGACCTTTGACCGCCCAGTAAACGTGTCGGCCATAAAATGTTTTCAGGGCAGTTCCAATAGACGTTTCTCTTGTAACGCTACAGCTATCCTTTCGGTAGATGGAATTTATGAAGCTTGGATCATCGAAGCGCACAATTGGGCGGGACCACACGGTGATCGTGCTCAGAAGCCTTTGCGACATGTTGAGCACTGACGGTGCACACTAAGACTTGCACTAAACGAGTACATTTACAACCTATAGCCTGGTATCTTCGGGACTGCTCGCACCACGTTCCCAATACATATGTTCCTCAGTCGGTGTACTCCCAAACTCTACTTGTTGGTTCAGATATTCCGCAAATGGCCGAATTAATTTTGGGATAAGTTGAAGATGCACCAGATCTTGAAGCGTTTTCATCAGCTCTGGATACTTGGCTAAAAATTTGTATGTCGCAACATCCACACCCGCTGCATAGATCCCCAGGCAGCGATCCGAGCTACCACGCTCCGGGAACGTGACAGTGAATTCCGAACGTTGCCCAAGGTCCGCCAAGATGCCAATGTACGGGAGCGGTCCGTCCGAGCCACCTATAGATTTATCCCTCCGCGTGATGTTGTTCAGTTCGGGCTTGGAATTCCTCGACTCTCGAGCCTTGTCCGAAATGAATATGTGCGACATTTTGGGTTTCCCCGACGGCCCGGTTTTGAAGTAAATCGGGATGACTTTGTCGATCGCAGGTTGTTGATGGCAGCACTGTATCGCGCTCGTTCGCTGCCAGTGACGCTGTGTCCACTCGTCCAAACTGTATGTGGTTCGTCAGACTCGACGTTAAGCTAGCGTTCGTCATACTGACCTTATCGCGTCCTGTTTACCGGACCCGCCAATATTTACCTTCATGCATACCCAATGGGAAAAGTTAACGTATGCATCTTTGAAGACTTCGCGTGCAAGCATAGACTGCGCGTCCTTCCATATCCTCGGGCCGAAGATGATTTCGAGCCAATCCACGACGGGTATCATCTGACAGTCGGGGAGATGCCCATCCCATGTCGACGGAACCATGTCCTTCAAGTTCCCCACCGTGCGAATGAACAGGTCCTTGGCTAGAAGCCATAATAGCCGACTAGCCAGTTCTCTTCGTTGTCCCATGTCAATCATACCAGAGTTGACTTCTTTCAACAAAGTGCTCAAGCTTCATTCAGCAGTCCAGGCTCCACGTGCAGAGCCATCGCGGCGGCGCAGGAAAGAAAGGGCTCGGATGGGTAATTGGTGAACCTCCAGTTGCGGTCGAAGGTCGTCCCAATACAGATACGTAGGTGACTTGCCACATCAGCCTCCAGATGCTCGACCGAGTCGGGGTGTCCAAAAACGACGTTCAATCCGAATCTTTGTCCTAATACCGCGAGAACATGCTTGGAGTCTTTCGGGCCAAATCCGGCTGTTTAACACTTTGTCTGGGTATTGGCATATATCCTTCAATGAAAGCCACCTGTGGATGACGTCCAGATTAATTGGTGGTTACATTAGATGGGACAGGACATTACGAGGGTCTTCCAAAGTCTGCGATGTATTGAACCGTTGAAACCTTCTCCATCTCGCCATCTTCAAGTTTCAGGAGTGCTGTTGCACCTTGATCCCATCCCAGCTGAGTATAAGGTGGGAAAAGCTTCTCGCCCCAACGAGAAACACGGTCGGAATTATCTGCAGAAAAAAAACATCAGATAAGACATACAAACGATAGGTATGTCCAAACATTTTTGATCGGGTGGCAAGAAATCCGAGACTTTGGATGTAGTAGAGGCAAAGACCACCCAAACAGCATGATGATGGTCATGTGAATATTCGGTGATGGTTCGGCGCGACACATCTGCTGGTCGGTAATTGTTTCCATTCCTCTTTCCTTGTGTTGGAGTGAGCGGATATGCTTCATCGAGCGCAATCACCAGCTTGGGCTGGTCAGAACCGTCACCCAAGATCTCCTCGAGCAATTTAGCCATATCTCTATGGAACGTGAACAATCGCCCCCGGATTCGAGGCCTCTGTTCTTTTCCTTGGGACCAAATTGCTCAGCAACCGAATCCAAAATAAAAGTTGGAATATCACCTGAAAGTGAGAGCCTCGCGAGTTGATTAGCAGTTTGACTAACGCTTGATGCCTCCGCAGAATCGCCGTATGCATATATGATATCATCACAAATCTGCAAGAATATCGTCAAATTGTAAGTACACGATAAAACGAAACGCGCTCAACTTGTCATATTTATCGCCGACTTTGCGAAAGAAATCAACTCTGGCAACGGAAGTTTGCGACCCGTCGTGCATATTCACCACCTGGTTGGCCCAACTCATGAGGGAATCCAATCCTCATGGGACGATGTGCCAAAAACGTTCCCTGGAGAACCTCGAAAAGAGCGGTGAAGAACGCGCAGCAGACGAATTGATAACCTGACTCTGTATCGGGGAATACGGTCAGAATGTTCGATGGGATATCGTCGCGTGCAGGGAAAGATAGGTTGTCCCTCTCTTCACGCAGATTCATGTAAATTACCACGACATTTTTCTTGGTCAACTGTGAACAATTCGGTCACCACAAATCCGCATGGCCACATGGAATTACTACGGGACTCGCTCACCTCCGTTAGCATCCTCGATTTTCCGGTTCCAGAGCTCTGAACAACAGAGCAGAATTTGGCGTAGTACCGATGGCTTTGTGCAGTATTGAATAGCCCTTCGTTGTGCGTCAAATACTCATGGAAGCCGTCAATAGCCACACCACGGTACTCTACTTGAAACGACTGCCATAAGTGTTCGTGTAGTTCTAGTAGAGGTCAGTGCAATGATTCTACTAGATGGACGCCAGTGAGACGGTAAGGACTAACCTTTTTCAATCGCATCTTGCGTCCTGCCTCCTTTTGATTGTGGTGATCTAAGGACGTCTGCCAATGGAATAATCAGTCCAACCACTGGCAAATAAAGGATAAAGGTTGTAGACACACCATAATTTCGGATATCCTCGTACTTCTTGTCCCTCCAAGCGTCGTCAAGCTTCTTCCGGCGTAAGGTTGCATTGGATGTGATCAACGCCGAGAGTTCTTCGAACATTTGGTACTTTTTGTCCAGTGCATCGTTCGAGTGTTTGACAATGGCAGCAAGGAGGACGATATATTGAGGGTCGGAATTGAGTTCGGAAACACCACCCAGGTGCTTCGCGACGCTGTCGTTCACGGCCTTGTCGAGTAACTCGAGTTCTGCAAAAGTGGGTACACGGAAAATATCGCGAGGCATGTTCGAAGTAGTGTTGTGTGTCAATACTCCGAGTCATAACTGAGCACTGAGCGTCTTCAGAGTCTTCACATACGATGTGGAGCACCTACAATCGGCTGAGTGAGTGTTAATCCATCCACAGCGTCAATGCGTTGACCGTTCCGCAAATCCAGAACACGTCAACCTGTCTATTGTTCCTTCTCCATCGCTTGCTACAAATCCTGTGTCGGGTGTTTAACTGTCGACTGGCAGTCATCCGGCTCTTGACTAGTGGCTCATCACAAAAGAAAACGTCGAGGTTGCGCGAGGATAATCCAAAACGAGAAAAATAAAATGCATGGCAGCCAAATTGAAGTTGTGGTGTGTCGTCTTGAAAAGTTGGCTTCGACTGGTTTCTGATTCATTTTCCGGACAGAGGCCGGATCTACAGCCAAAGCCGGCCCGTTTGTGACCAGTGCACATGTCCGGTTTGGCCTTCCCCATCTCCGGGAGACCTTCGAAGACGGACAAGAGCCTGAAATCTGGGTTTACATACAGTGTGATTGAGAAAAGCGGATTCAGTTAAGCTTTGGTATAACGCAAGACCCTCGTGATCAGCTTATTTACGGCTGTCAAAGACAAGTAAACGTTGAAGTCGAGTGGCCGCGTTCGAGTGAAGGGCGCGATGCCTAGACTCGTGTCGAGACAATTGTCTCACAGCGGAACCGTAGAAACAGCAGTCAACTTCATCCGCTTGGAGCACTCCGCCCGCTTCTCATTGTTTCCATCTTCCTCTTCTGTACCATCCGTTTCATGGCTGGCGTCGGAGCCGTGCACACGCTTCGGTACCGCCTTCGTCGTATTTTCCTTCGACGTAGCCGACACGCGGAAGTAGGGTTGGGCAAGCCAGTGCGGGAGGATCTTCAGCCCAGACGCGGGCTCCAGCTTGATCAGCTCGCCCACGGATAGACCCAGCATTTCCTTTGCATCCCGCTACGATCAGCCCATGCATCAGGGCAGGAAAGGAAAGAAAAAACCAGTCATGTAAAACTCCAAACATAATAAAACGGAGTGCTCACATCCATTCGTTGCTTCATCTCTAGTACCACCTCTATGTACCGCTCCACCGACCGTGATCCCCGGACTTTGCTCAATTCGTCTCGCAAGTCTGTCTCCCGCGCTAATGCAGGTCTTAGTAACTTGAATAGATGACCCTTCACCGAGCTCAACGAGGTAGGCGTCTTCAGACTCTCTACGATCTTCAGGTACTCAAGTGCCAAGTCTGAGTGCAGGAGGTGTAGCCCTGTATCGAACATGTGTCTCGTTCCCAGCACGGATGGCGCGAACAACGCTGGGTTATACAGCTGCCCTTCCGCTGACATCACCCCATCTGCACCCGTTTCTGCCAAACACCGCTCAATGTCAGAATGGTAGAGGATATTGCCGTTGGCGAATACAGGCACAGAAACGGCCTCCTTGACGGCGCGTATCTTGGCCCAATCTGCCAGTCCGGAGTTTTGGCCACGCTGCTCGCGAAGGCGACCGTGGCAAGTAAGGATCTGTGCACCCGCGCTCTCAAGCATGCGCGCATACTCGACGGTCTTTTCAATGGTAGAAAACACTCGGAACTTTGCCGTAACGGGAACTGTGAGCTCTCGATGCAGGGTGTTGACTTTGTCGTATGAAAAGTTAAACATAAGAATCGAAGGAGGCTGAATGAAACTCACTTAGTTTATAAATAAGGTCCCAATCCTCCATCAGGAATGCGCCATAGCGTCCAGATCGTGCAATCTCTTGTGGACATCCCAGGTTCAGGTCGATTGCGTCACAATGGTATTGAAGCACCTGTGCAGACTCCAGTAGTTGGTCTGCATCATTGGCACAAAACTGAACAATAAGGGGTCGATCTGCAGGCCCGCCTTCCTCGCCATGAGTGATATCGAAGAATTTATCCCGGTAACCCTTCTTTCCTCTGTTGAGGCAGAACATCTTGGGTATGGAAACACGTAAGCGGTGACACACCACACATTGCACGTAGGGTGGTGTCAGCGAATAACGTCCGCCCGAAAGACTCTGATTTTACCTTGGCGTTGATCATCGGAGTATACACAAGCTACAATGGAAGTTGATATGCAGAAAATGTTCAGTGAGGGAGAATATAACTCACCTGGGCACCATACCGTCGCGCCAAGATCCTCCATGGCTACTTTACCATCGACCATGTCGATCGTGTGTTATTTTCGAGACAAAGCAAGGTCAGGATGACAAAACGCACCAGCTCGCTCTGGTCAACCATAG
Source organism: Leccinellum rugosiceps (assembly GCA_038089755.1). Lineage (NCBI taxonomy): Eukaryota > Fungi > Basidiomycota > Agaricomycetes > Boletales > Boletaceae > Leccinellum > Leccinellum rugosiceps. Next base: position 42,334 of record JBBPLL010000059.1, on the reverse strand, counting down.
GTGCAACGACATACTTTGGACTACCGAGAACCTCCCTGTAGAACTCATAGCCTGCGAGTTTGCGGGATTTCGAGATCTGCGAAGAAAGTGATGTGATGGCGGTGACTTCTTTGGCCTCGACCATGATGGCCGCCAGGCGACGTTGTACGTGTTGAAGTATTTTGAGATAGACGCTCGTGAAGTGTTTAAGGGAGCGGATGATACATTACAGGGATCTCGTAGAATGGGGAAGAAAACATCTGTAAACACACACCCCTGACAATTCCTTTGGCAACCAAGCCTTCAATGAAACTCCATGGGCGCGTATCCCATATATAATATGTCACTCATAGTTTTTTGTTACAGACATGCAGATAACGAAGTCGTATTGCATTGGATTGAAGCCTTCTTAGAGTGTACGAATGAGTGATGCCCTGCAGTCAGGATGTCCGGGAGAAAAACGGCAATACGGAATGTCTCTCATTAAACTTTGCGCCCTGTTCGGGACCCTCCTCTTCAATTCAAGTATAAATTTCACTAACCCATATCAACAAAACTCGACAGGCTAATACATACGAGTTCTGGTGAGCCGCCTGTTATCTATTCCGGCTTCTTCGATGATAGTGCTACGATAGGGAAACCGATTGGCGTGCGAGCAGCATCTTGGTGGCTACTGATGACGAGCGGTATTTCCTGGCTCAGAGCCATTATTTGCCGAAGGTCATCAAGGTTCTTAACGTAGAGGCATGTGCATGCTGTCATGGTCTGACGTCTCACTTGGCAGACCTCTTCCATCTTCGTTGCCATACCGGAGGACCGGTGGGAATAGCGGCGCCACTGTAAAGGACTACATAGGCATAGGAATGACGGTTCAACATCAAGTCGCCGTTGGCACCACGGACAGACTCGGAATTCCGGACTATTCTAGGTTCGAATGTAAGTAACATTACGGTCACAGACGCTGCAGCGCCAGAGCGAAGGAGTTTCATTCGTATTACATTCCATCCATGGTATTGATTATCGACTGATTTGATTCTCAAGAATTCAAGAATGTATGTTCCGGCCCTCGCCATACCTTATGCTCCAAGACTCCTGCCTTCATCATATTCCATGTCGAAAGTGATTCACTTGAAGCCTTCAAGTCTCGCCCTTGATCAGAACTGTAAGGTGAACCTCGGGACAAGTCCGTATGCTTGCGCACGTAATGCGTGGTGGTCTGTCAAGTACTTCTAAGTATGTCACATGCACTGCGATGACGTTTTAATATTCCTTTATCAGCTGAAATTGCCTCAGATGGTTAGTGACACTTGACAGCAAGCCATCAATCCAGAAGCGGGATAAAACTCAGATGGCTTGTCAAAAGAATCTCTACATACATTGGCGTTACCTCGAAGTTTCAACTGATTCCACCGGTGAAAAGTCAACGGAGATCTGACCGCCTGGACATGCTCCACGTCGTGAGTCACTCATCTAACCACTGCTCTCGAATTTGAGCGAATGGTTTTACTTTCAGACAACCCATACCATGTTCTGCAAACGGCCAATCATCAGTGCATCGTTCCGCCGTGTGAGTATGCATTCATATTTATCTACCTTATCATAGATGGCCAATAACACTGATAGTGCAATGTCGTTAAATAAATCAATTATAGATTGGTTCTGAAACATAGAAGGCTGATCACGCGATACAAGCCATACTATCCTATTCCGGTCGATCTTCTGTGCAGCGACTTACGCACCTTGGAATACCAGGCAGGGCCTCTCTCCAAATGGGAAGCGATGAAAATCCCAGAGTGTAGGGAGCGACCTTTGCGGAGATAACAGACCCAATATCAAGACTCGGATATCAGATGACACTAACAGGCCAGTAACAACTAATGTTGAGGTCCAGGATGTGGATGAGCCCGCACTCGACCATGAGTTGGATGGCTTCTAAAAGCATTGCGCCCGTTTCTTCTTCAACATTTCTGGAACCTGCGTTAACGAAGTACAGTAGGACTACTAGCTCCTGGGACCCGATCGCGCCTGCGATGTGTATCCGATCCGTGATATGCAATTGATAACACCTCGTTCCGATTCCGATCTTGTATAGTGGACTATCTTTAATCCTTCTATCTGCCTATTGATAGCAGGGCTAGAGTGACCGAACTTTTGGAAGGCCGGTAAATTTATCTCGCATGAAATGCACGATTGGCATGCGGAATGTGAACCTGGACGCAAGTTCTGATGCGGCAAGGCACGACCGCGTAAACTAACCGAATACACAGCATGACGGGGCCCTGCATTGCACAGCCTTGTGTCAATATTTGCGTGGCCGCATCAATCTATCATCGATCGATTCCTCGTGCCTCAAAGCCTGGCCGCGAAGACTGGGACAGAATTAGCAACAGTTGCCGTCGTGTTCTCTTCTTTTCCGATGCGGCAGACCCTGTTCCTCCCCCCTATTTGGATTCTGTATGTAACCACAGGAATCTTTGCCGCATCTGCTTCCGAGTTCGGTTCATCGTTAACTTGCCATCCTGTCGTCCCGAGATGATCTGACGGTCAGCGAGTTCATGACATTATAACCCCCGTCCCCGTTTTTTTTTTTGAGGGGCGAGGTCCTTGTTTACTCGATGTCCTGCGGACTTTAGGGACACCCAGAGCCTGCCGGCCCGGGGCTGTGGTCCTTGGCAGCCTTATCAAGCGCTGGCGTGAGTCTTTTCGCCACTGGAACAGCAAGTCTTTCGTGATAGTTCGTAATATTTTTTCATATTCTTTAGAGTTCCCTCAGGCTTGAACCCGCCAAGCAAGCCTGGCGAGATAGGTTCATCCTCAGCGTGCACTTGGCGCTCTGTAGTCGTTTATCTGGCAATCACAACGGAAGACTTACAACCAAAGATAAGTTAGACGAAAGATTACACCGCAAGTCACACAAACAAATATCGTCCCAGAGATCGAGTATCTAGGTATAGTATGTATGTCAACCATCCGCGTCGAATACCACCAACAACCGTGACGAGTGAGAAATTTAATGTAGGTCTACCTTTAGTAATCCTTTTGTTGCGTGAAGCCGCGGGATTCCCGTGGTTGAGATTGCGCCCGCCTCAGCGCCCATTTGCGCAAGAAATAGGTCCCAACAGCAACAAGGAGTACACCTAGGATGGTGCCAATAACGATTCCTGCGATCTTACCCCCTGATAACTGACCCGAACTAGTCGTCGTCGTTTGACTTGTCTCGGGAGGGCTAACAGGCGAGGTAGTCGAATTGGGATTACCCCCAAACGGCCAGTAACTGCCGCCATCGGGTGGCAGGACACAGATTAGGTTGTCACCATCTGAAACGGACGTGAAGTCCGTCTGTGTGGTTGAAGTTGTTGTGGTGTTAAGGTCGATAATGAAAGCAGCGGGTGCTGGAACGGTATCATTGCTAGTACAGTTTGGGCCCCTTGCACCAATGAACGAAGTGTTGCCAAAGAGGACATTGTTTTCGACGGTGAAATTGCGGGCTGAGCTCATCCCGATCGCATAGCTGAACGCTCCTGTGAGCTGGTTGTCTTGCACTATCGCACCGGAGCTGACATTGGTGCCATACTCGTTACCAAACCAGGTGCGAGGGCCAATAGCAATACCGACTCTTAAGTTGATGATTCAGACAAGAGTGTGGGCAGTAGAGAAACCGACATACTTGATAACGACATCATCATTATTGGTACCTTTTGTTTCTGATCCTTCAGCGGTTTGAGAAGCGAAAGCGCCGGCGATAGTGTTGTTGGTCACCACGACACCATTGTAGTCTCCGTTAAATGGTAAATAATCCACCAAGTTGATGCCTCCCAACAGTGTTTGCTGTCGTTGCCGTCGTAAGTCCCAAAAATCAAATAGATAACGAATAACATACGGTCTCGACCCATATGGTGTTGTTCTCCACGCGGGTGCCTGGAGATCCGAAGATTACGATGCCACCGTCGGTGGGATTGTTGACCATGTTGTTTCTCACTAAGCCGTTGCGGCACGAAAAGCTGATACCATCTGCCCATTGCTGAAACTTGTCAGAACCTGCTGGGCCGATGTCGTTGTTTTGGACGGTGGTATTAGTGCAGTTGAGGGGGCCTTCAGCCACATGAAGACAGGACCAACCACGCGGGTCGAAGGAGTGGACAAATTCGATGATCTGGTCGGCATTTGGGCCACCCATTTCAATGTTTCCGCCTCCGCTAATGGGCGGTACGCCTAGACGGGTGCCATTGATCTGTATGACATGTCAGTGGATGAGAAATGGATAAATAAATAAATAAACCTATTCACCTGCACGTTGCGCAGTTTGACACCATCACAGTTGGAACATGTTCCATCCACAGCGGTAGTATGGCCCGTTGCGTTCGGGAACACGGTGCCATTAACAACCAGCGTTGCTCTGGTAGAGTCTGTAGGGTAACCGGCCGTGCTGATTTCTTGATTCGGCGCGGCGAAGAGAAGGGGAGCGGTGATAAAGTACTGTTCTCCGGGACAAAGACTGAGAGTATATCCTTCGCCGGAAGTGCTGAGAAGCGCGTTCAAACGGGAGGTTAGGTTGTTTGAAGGGTCAGGTGATTCGCAGCTGGTCGCAGCCCGCGAGGCGATGGATCTGGAGCGAACACGGTCAGGACAGGGTGGGCCGCGCGTAAAGGCAAACCACTTGCCCTTGCTCCAAAAACATGGTCGAAAAAAGTCCAATGAAAAAATATACTGCGAAGAACGAGAGACAGAAAAAAAAGGAGCTGGGAGGAAAGTCTAATGGGACCTCATTCGTGTGGAATCTGACTGGTGCAGTAATATACGGCGCAGGGCCTGCCCTGCTTGACAGGTTTTCGGTGGGAAACAATTGAAGTAGCCGGTTACCAAATTGGCACCACCCGCTTAGGGACATGAAATCTTATGTAATTTTTGAAAAAAAATATGAAAGACCTAAATTTACACTTGTTTATCATTTATCATGTAGTTAATTTGCACGTGATCTGATACCTATCCTGAACCTTGTTGAAACGTCGCCCTGTCAGCTGTTCGCAGATGGGTAAGATCGGATCGATTGCATGGCTGAGGCGCTGACCATCCGTAGAGTCATCCGTGGCCAAGCAGCTCATCGACAAGATATACGAGAAGAGGAAAGCTGCAGCCCTTGAACTCGAAAAGTAACGCTGTTCTGCTGTTCTGCGTCCGTGCACTCAGACACCCCTGCGTAGGCAGATTCGCGAATGCCACCAACAGGGCGACCACCGGCGCATAAACCAGATAATCGACCAGCTCGTCGAAATGTTCAGTAACATATCTAACCCGCTCCACATTCGAAATGGTGGCTTGATTGGTCTCGCCGGAACCGCCATCGCCCTTGGTGTCGATGTTGCTCCGTATATGGACAAGTTCATAGAACCCGTCCTCACATGCTTCACCGACCCGGAGAACAGGATACGATACTTCTCAGCCGAGTGCCTGTACAACATCGCCAAGGTCTCCAAGGGCGAAGTTCTCGTTTATTTCAATCCTATTTTCGATGCCCTCAGCAAGGTCTTTTTACTCCGGTTTACACGTCACTATTTGTGGACTGAGACAGTTTTAGCTTGCCGCAGACTCGGAACTGTCCGTCAAGAACGGTGCTGAGCTCCTCGACCGCCTTTTGAAGGATATTGTTGCCGAAACCGCCTCTGTGTACATCCCACAATACCCAGAGACGGAGAGGATACGCAATCAATTTCAGTCTCAGGAACAGAGTATACTTGTACCGTATCCTGAGGATTCCCTCTCCAATGGCAACTCGTCCCCCAGAAAGGCATTTTCACTTGCCCGATTCATCCCTCTTCTTCAGGAGCGCATCTATGTCGTCAGTCCGTTCACGCGAAATTACCTGGTGTCTTGGATCACCGTTCTCGATTCGGTACCAGAGCTTGAACTCGTCTCTTATCTTCCCGACTTCATTGACGGCCTTCTGTTAGTTCCTATTAAGTCAGTAATCCCTTGCTACTGAAATAATTCATCTAGCAAGTACCTCTCCGACCCCACCGAAGATGTTCGTGTTGCTACCGAGAACATACTGGCAGACTTCCTCCGGGAAATACGTGACATCAGCACTCTGCGTCACCGCCAGGAAGAGATTGGGGAATCATCGGAGCAACGCCGAGTAGATGAACAGCTTCCTGATATCACCCTATCTCATTCGGAACGTGCCCTGTTTATCCGTGAGAATGACGTCACACTCGATCACGACGTTGACCTGAACGAGCAGAGGTCCGAGAAGGACAATCGAACTACTGGAGGTGGGGTGCATATCGCTTTCGACTTATCTTTGCTCACAAGTTGTAGCTTGGGTACCTGGTCAAGGAGTACGGATAGATTATGCGGCGATAATCGAGATTCTGATCCAGCAATTGGATGGACAACGTCAGCGGCAAAGTTCCCTCAATCATTTTGTTGCTGACCTCCTTATTCGACAGATGACGAAATTCAGCAGTCCACGGCTCTAAGATGGCTTGCAGAATTCCTGGGCTTCGCACAAGAAGTCATGCTTCCTTTTACCCCTCGTCTCATACCCGCGATCTTGCCCAACCTTGCACACCATGTTCCCATGATCCAGTCTGCAGCCATACGAACGAATAAACTTCTTACAAAGGTCATCCAAGACTTGCCCTATCTGGTAGACAAGCCATCCCGGCAGACAAGTATAGAAAAGGGAGGCTCTTCACGCGCGTTCAGCGGTTCACCGACGCCCCCTGCCCTCGTGCCTCCTTCTCGTCAACCAACGCTTCAACCGGGACCACAAAAGGATGAGTCCCCCGCTGAGTCTACAGCGGACGGTCAGTCCTCCACTGCATCGGAGAAACTCACGGCCCCACAAGCTCAGAAATCCCGCTCTGGCACCGCCATGCCTGCACCACCGGAGACGCCCAGTCGCCCACAATCCAGAATGTCTACGGTCAGTACGTCAGGTGCATCCGTGCTCGCAACGGCAGTGGTAGTGGCTCCAATGCTACCGTCGCCCGTGCAAGAAGAGCGAGGTGACGACGCAGACGACTTTGATTACGTAGCGACTGTGAATGAGTTGACAGTACAGTTTCTGAGCGAACATGAGCAGACCAGGGTGGCGGCTCTACAGTGGCTAATTATGCTCCACCAAAAGGCGCCCAAAAAGGCATGCGATTATTGACTCTTCGGCTGCTCTTTCGACTCACCCTCGATGTAGATTCTGGCCATGGAAGACGGTACCTTCCCCGCCCTGCTCAAGACGTTGTCTGATCCATCTGAAGAGGTTCGGGATATGTGTATGACTACTTTTGGTTGTCTAATGCTCCGCCTTCTAGGTAATTAAACACGACTTGCAGCTCCTCGCACAGATATCTTCTAGCTCGGAGGAGAGCTACTTTCGCGTCTTCATGATGAACCTCCTTGAGCTGTTTAGCACGGACAGGAAATTGCTAGAAGCCCGGGGAAGTCTGATTATTCGGCAGCTCTGTCTCAATCTCAACACTGAACGGATATACCGAACGTTTGCAGAGATTTTGGAGAAAGAAGAGGTAATTGTCGTGATCGCCCATACTCCATTTTGTTGTTGTAACGGTGACGGCTTTTTCTCCTAGGACCTGGAGTTTGCCAGTGACATCGTTCAGAAGCTGAATACCATCCTTGTGACTTCACCCGAGTTAGCCGAGTTTAGGAAGCGACTGAAAAGCTTGGAAACCCGGGTGCGTGTTTCCACACCTCCCGAGTCGTCCGTTGGTGTTGATCAATGACATTCAAATACATTCTCTAGCAAGATGGACAAGCGTTGTTCACGACGCTCTACCGCTCATGGTGCCACAATGCGGTTTCCGTATTCTCTCTTTGCTTATTAGCGCAAGCGTATGAACATGCCTCCAATCTCTTATCGATATTGTACGCACAACTCGTGTTTTCATGTCGTTTTCCTCCAACCCGACACTCGTCCACAGTGCCGATCTCGAAATGACTGTCGCCATGTTGGTGCAGATTGATAAACTTGTCCAGCTGATCGAGTCTCCTGTATTTACATGTATCAATTCCTTGCTCCTTTCGCTCTGCGCGGTCTAACTTTTTATCCAAAGATCTCCGCCTTCAACTCCTTGAACCCGAACGATATCCGTACTTGTTCAAGTGTCTGTATGGTCTCCTCATGCTGTTGCCACAGAGTAGCGCGTTCGTGTCTCTTCGAAATCGCCTCAATGCTGTCAATTCTGCCGGGTTCCTGCACATCGCACCCAAGTCGTACGTGCCACGCCCCATGTTAAGGACGCACGTTCCTTACTGACTTGTCCGTCTCACGTGACAACGCTGAACCGAACTGTACGATATGCCATATACATATACATATCGACCCGACAGGACCGCGATGTCGACGGTGTCGACGCGCTCCAAGATCGGCCAACAGGGTGACATCAAATGGCAAGAATTGCTCGGACACTTTCGAGCCGTCCAAGTAAAGCACGAAAAGGCGCGTCGACAAGCGCTTGGCGTAGACGGACTCGCGTTCTCGGGGTTTGATACACCCAAGTCTTCGGTCGATGCGTCGTCGTCCGGGAGTGGTGCTGGGGGCGGGTCTGGATCGTCGATGCGACGGCGTGTGACAGGGGACCCAATGCCGCCACCTGGAACGGGAACGGGGACAGGTGTAGTTGGTCGACCTGCGTTATCGCCGTTAAACCCTCGGGCGCGACAGAACGGGTTACTGTCAGCAGCAATGATAGGCCAGAGTGCGCCGCCGTTTTCGGGATCTGTGATGGGTGCGGGTTCTGCGTCTGCATCTGGGCCGTCATCACTAGCGATGCAGCAGAGGCAGCGGCGGCCGGGGCTACCAGTGTCGTTGAGTCCGCGGAAGACTTGAGTTTTTTCTTTACTTTTACCTTTTCTTACTTCCCTTGAGCATCTGTCCACGGACATTCATAGCATAAAGTCGCATTCGTTCTTGCCACGTCACGATGTAAAATTTTAGGAAGGTATGTTGATCATCAGGGCTTAATGCGCCTCTGGAAGGATTTACATGTGAGCTGTCATGTCGTCGTGTTGATGGGGAAACGGATCGGGCTGTCCTCAGAAAATAATTGAATGCACCATAATAATAATTTTCCCAGATCTACAATGCTTAGCTTCACCCTGTATCACTGGTCGCTGTCACAACCACTGATGGCGATCTCAGTAAGTTGCTAGCCGGCGACTCAAGTTTGGATTCATGGGTTGCATGGGTTGCACGGTAGCAAATTAGTATTGTCGTTGTTCCGGTCCTGGAGGGATATGCACGCATTCATCTGAGACCGATGCGACAAGGAAAAAAATAAATACATGAAACAGCTTCACATTCGTGCTTTGGCAGGCACTACAAGGTTTGACCGAATGGTCGATATGTCATCGTCGGTCAGCCCACAAAATTTCCTCACATAACCTTCTACGCCACCGTACTTATCCTTGAAGAGACCCAATGTGGCGTGCATTGTCTCGTAGCTGTCAACCAGGTCAACGAGCGCGGAGGAGACGAGTTCACAAATTGTACGTACCAAGAGGTCAACATTCGAAGTGCGAGCTCAGAGTTGGCGGCGAAGAGCGGTTCTTTCAAGAGCCGTCTGAGGACCTTGTCGCGATCAGGTTCGCGACCTATTCGAGTTAGAGAGTAGTCTTGGCAGATGTAATGGTCCTCAACGCCTGCAAGCTGCCGTTAGGTGTGGGTAAGTGTTTGGTCGAGGGTCCTCATCGGACAGGCGTACTTTTAGCAGAATGGCGGCGATGATACCGGTGCGATCTTTTCCCGCTAGACGAGGTTGTGTCAATGACGAACGCCGGGAGAGAGCGGAAAACGGACCTGTGCAGTGAAACAGGAACGGTACGTTTGGTCTGTCTCGAACGTGTCGAAGAATGGTGCCGAATGCGCAGCCGCCGTGATCTAGTATTTGCGAGTAGAGTTTCATGAATGCCTGCAGGGTGCTCAGCGACAAGTCGTGCTCACAAAGGACGACCTACATACCTCCGTGGTGCCACTTGCGTACAGCTCGAATTTTCTGCACGGACGAGGTTGTTGAAAGAGGAACGGATGCTGCTCTTTCCGACGCACCTTGCCATATTTTCTGGACTATAGTCTTCGCTCCTGAAGACGGGTGTGCGAAGGATCTGCACACCTTCAATGTTGGGTATCGGTGTGCTGTATTTGTACATCTCCGGATCCGATCGAAGATCAAACACCGTCATGATGCCGAGAGCCCTCATATGTTGGATGCCTAGTGACAGACGGGTCAGAAGCGCAAGGGTTCGGGGAAGGATGGCGGGACCTTGTTCGGTGATGTTGGATACTTCTGCGCCGCGAAACGCATATCCGGGCTTGGTGATGAGGTTGGAGGATAGGGTGGAGGGGTAGGAGCCGAGGTCGCGGACGTTGCATACGCCGTCGATCTGTACAAAGGGGGGTCTCGATAGGACGTCTGCTACATAGGCGGGATCGAGCGGCTCGAGGCAGCTGCCGTCCGTCGTTGTCGCGGTCATTTGGCGAGTTTATTTTTACATTTTCTCCATCCGGTCCGACGGAGACATGGCACATGCAATTGACACGCGCAAGTCACGTGATACAAAAGTTTAGGGCAGACAGTCTCGCGCCAAATGGCCGTCGCGAATATCGTTCTTTCAACTTCGAACGTCATGAACTCGGACGCTCTGTCGTCGCCACCGGCACCAGCCTCGTCTCTGCCACCAAGCAGCGCACCGAATCCAACCGCGTCCTCCACCGGTACCCCAAGATCAGCTCGGCGCCCAGCGACCGATGCTCTGGCGTTTGGTAACAGCGAGCCACAGGACGCTCAGGACCAAGATGATGCCGGCGCAAGACGCAGAAGGAGACCCAAAAATCAACAGGGTGGAGATGTCCCTATGGTCAAGGACGCCGTCGGAGAGAGTGTATGCGAAAGCTTTGAAACATTCTTGAAAACGTGAGTACTGATCGGCTGGATTTTTTTCTTCGGTCCTCTAATGTCGTGATCTAGCTTTACGGAGGATGTTGCGCTGCCTTCAACGCCTGCTTCCGATGGCGGCTTGCCCGAGGTTACCGATGGAGAGCTGGTCTATGTTCAGCAGATCCATACCATGCGCGAATATGAGATCACGACGCTCTATGTCGATTACGGCCACCTTTTACAGAGGGACGATGTCCTTGCAGATGCAATTCAGAAGCAATACTACCGATTCCTTCCGTATCTACGCCGCGCGCTCCATAACTTGGTCGCAGAGTACGAACCCGAATACCTCAAAATAAACCCGACCGCCGCCACTACTGACTCTTCGAATCTCCAATCCCGCGAATTCAACATCGCATTTTATCACCTCCCTTTGGTCTCTGGCATCCGGGATCTCCGCACGGACAAAATCGGCACGTTGATGAGCATCAGTGGTACAGTGACGAGAACCAGCGAAGTCAGGCCCGAGCTACTATATGGCAGTTTTATATGCGAAGTTTGTGGTGGTCTTGTCAATGAGATAGAACAACAGTTCAAGTATACCGAGGTGCGTTTTCAGCATTGTGTAGCTCGTTTCCTAAACACGGCATGCGTATAGCCCAGCTTGTGTCCCAACCCAACCTGTGGCAATCGCGTTGCATGGCAACTGCAAATTGATACCTCCAAATTCACGGATTGGCAAAAGGTTCGGATTCAAGAAAACCCTTCGGAGATACCAACAGGTTCTATGCCCCGGTCCCTTGATGTCATCCTCCGATCTGAACTTGTCGAACGCGCAAAAGCTGGGGATAAATGTGTATTCACAGGTACATTCATCGTCGTACCCGACGTCAGCCAACTTGGACTACCCGGCGGAAACAAGGCGGAGCTTATGCGCGAAGCCAGCAGAAGTGGGGCGAATGCTGCAACAGGTGGGGTTAGCAGTGGTGTAACCGGCCTGAAGAGTCTCGGTGTGCGAGACCTCCAGTACAAGACAGCCTTTTTGGCGTGCATGGTACACGATGCCGATGGCAGAGTGGGTAACATATAGTATGCGCGTCGATGTAATGACTAATGCAGATTCCAGGGCGGTACTAATGTCCGTGGAGAAGAAGAAGATGGCGAGGAGGATGGCCAAGCCTTCCTCAGATCCCTCACCGAACCCGAGTTCGATGAGCTCAAGAGTATGATCGACTCGGATCACATATACTCACGCCTGGTGGAAAGCATCGCACCGACGGTCTACGGCCACGAAATTGTGAAGAAGGGGCTCTTGCTCCAGTTGATGGGTGGAGTACACAAGCAAACTGCCGAAGGGATGCACTTGCGTGGTGACATCAATATATGCATTGTCGGAGATCCATCAACGTCCAAGTCGCAATTCCTCAAGTACGTGCCGATTGTTTTCCATTCTCATGAGTGCAAACTAACCAACCCATATGCTAGATATATCTGTTCATTCCTGCCTCGCGCAGTCTACACTTCGGGAAAGGCGTCCTCTGCCGCCGGTCTAACCGCAGCAGTCGTAAAGGACGAGGAAACCGGTGAATTCACCATCGAGGCCGGCGCTCTAATGCTCGCAGACAACGGTATATGTGCCATTGATGAGTTTGACAAGATGGATATCTCGGATCAAGTAGCTATCCACGAAGCTATGGAACAGCAGACGATATCCATAGCCAAAGCCGGTATCCATGCTACCCTCAATGCCCGGACGTCGATTCTGGCTGCTGCGAATCCTATTAGCGGACGGTATGACCGGAGGAAGACACTCAGGGCGAACCTTGCTATGAGTGCGCCGATCATGAGCAGGTTCGACCTCTTCTTTGTAGTCCTGGACGAGTGCGATGAGAGGACGGATCTGAACATTGCCAAGCATATCGTAAACGTTCATCGTTTCCAAGACGAGGCGATCAATCCGGAATTCAGTACAGAGGCTTTGCAGCGTTATATCCGCTACGCACGAACTTTCAATCCCAAGGTGAAAGAGGAATTCGTCGACCTTTCTCTTACTGACTTTCCGTAGCTTACACCCGAAGCAGCGGATGTACTGGTCGAAAAGTACAGAATCTTGAGGCAAGATGACGCCTCCGGGGTCGGTCGAAACTCGTATCGGATCACTGTCCGACAACTCGAAAGTATGATTCGTCTCAGTGAAGCCATCGCTCGCGCGAACTGTACGTCTGAGATAACGCCAGCGTTCGTGCGCGAAGCATACACGCTCCTGCGGCAGTCGATCATTCACGTCGAGCAGGACGACATCGACTTTGATGAGGAAGAGGCCGAGGGTGAGGATGGTGCCAATGGGAACACCGCGCAGGCCTCAGGTGGGCTTGAAGAAAGCCAGGACGTGGAGATGTCATCTGCTGATATAGAAGGGATGGACACAACCGAGGAGAGCTCACTAGGATTGAACCGCGTGGCGACCAGCAGCGGTGCCGGACCGTCCTCGATGTCGCGAGCCGGGAGCGCGCTTCCTGAAACTCCTGCCCCTGCACCCGCTCAGCCGAGGCGACGAATGGTGATCACTCACGACAAGTACATGACGCTGCAGAGTCTCGTAGTGTTGCATATATCTGCCGTGGAACGGGAGATCGGACAGGGGGTTGACAGAGACGAACTCATTGACTGGTATCTCGAGCTCAAGGAATTGGAGATCCAGGACGTCGAGGAGCTGGAGTACGAAAAGGAGTTGATTATGAAACTCTTGAGGAAGCTGGTGAAGGTATGGCGCTTAACTCGGGCACTTTTATTCCATCTATCTGAAATGAATTGCGTCACTGTAGGACAGGTTCCTTTTGGAAGTTCGTGGGGATGTGCAAGAATCGTTACCCGAGTCGGCGAGCGATGGAACTTTGCAGCCATCTTCCTCCACGGGACAGGCGGGCGAGAACGATCGTGTGTATTATATGGTCCATCCATCGGTGGATACGGAAGGGGGAGAGTCCTCCCATCCATGATATGGTGTTCAAGTTAGTTGAGCTGTTATATCTTGTTTGATTGTGGCTCTGTAATATCACAGTTTTGTGCTAGTAGTCTGGAATACCCCTTGTGATACTTATCACTCAAACGAGGGACCACTGGCCGGAACACCCAATTACAGGAGTAAGCTATCTACAAGCCAAACCTGAAAGGCTGGTGATCCCTCCATTGCATACTAACCTTATCCACTTCACGTACAGTAGTCCATCTCAACAATCTGAATTTGTGCTCGAAATACATCAGAGCGAGAACAACGAAAATAGTCACGAATAGTAGCGCAAAATTTGCTCTGCAGTCCAAACAGTCCATTGCCCCATCCTCGAACCGGTCCTTCTCCACCTCCAACCCAAGATGTTACCCCAAACCCTCCCTCGGAACATCCTGCATCCCGACCAATGGTGCTGCGCCTGAGTGCAACTGCGCCAGCCGATGCCACGCGTTGAATCTCACCTTGTCAAGCGACCCGTCCTTGACGTTCAGATCGTCCATATTGTTCTCCGGAACCTCGAGGCGATACCGCGGGCCCGAACCACTCAAAGTACTCGTTCCACAGCAAATTCAGGTCGACCTCCCCTTCGATCCCGAGTGCGCACACCGTCTGGTACTATGTCCACGTCCGCGCCACATTCTTGACTGTGTACCCCCACCGCCAAGCAAAATAAGGGGGACGTTGAACGAGCGGAGGAACTGCACGCAGTGCGCGTGTCCGTTCATTGTGATATTGAAACAACCCGGTTTGTCACCCGCCAATGAATCTGCCCCGCACTGCAAGATCACAGCGCCAGGGCGGAAGACGTCTATGATTTTTGAGACGACCTGTATATTCCAGTATGATCTACCACGTACAGCTCAGACGGGTCGCATAGACGCACCGGTTCAAATACCGTCTTGAACGCTTCGTCCGTGATCCTGTCCTTGAGCGGCACGTTGACCGTAGAATGCTTTCCCTTGTCCATTCCCTTGTCCTCCTGCGTCCCCGTTCCGGGAAAGTATTCTTCAAAGGAACGAGCACATTATGGCCCTGTCTGTTGTGTGAAATGCCTCCTCGACGCCGTCGCCGTGGTGGCAGTCAATATCGATGTACAGCACGCGGGGGTACGTCCGTAAGAGTGGATCCCAAGCACGATGTCGTTGATGTAGCAGAACCCGGAGACTTCTCGTTTCTTGGCGTGGTGCAGACCCCCAGCCCAGTTGATGGCGATATCGGCTGCTCCAGATGCAATGCGTTGGGCTGCAGCTGTCGGGGAATGGTCAGGAGAGAGCATATGGGCTGTGAGGCCAACACGCTGAGACGGACTCGAACATTTGACACACCTATCGACCCCCCAGCCGAGATGGAACAAAACTCGAACAAGCCTTCGAACGCGGGGTTGTCCTCGCCCATGAGGACTGTTGGGATAAACAACGATAAGACAAAACATATTGAAATAAAACAAAAAGAATGAGAGCAACGCGGAAAAGACTCACATCGCGTGCCATTGTATGTAAGCTCCTCGGCCGTCTCGGGGGTGACGCGGTGAAGGAAATGGACGTACTCGTCGGTATGGAAGGCAGTCATCGATTCGGGCGATGCGCATTTGGGGCGCTGGGTGTATGCGAGGTGAGGGCGAGGTGCGGGGATAGGCGTTGAGGCGAAAACTAACGGGGGGCAGAAGCAGATGTCAGAAAGGGCGTGCTGCTAGAGAGAAGGACAGGTGGACGGACCAAGACCTGCATCTTGTCTAGCATTCCGTACGCCGAAACCATGCGTTACGCGCATACGGTGGGGTTTCATGGGGTGTCCGAGGCCGTACGTGTACGCACCGATATCGCCTGCCCGAGAGAACTTGTCAATCAGCGCAGCGAAGAGGAGGGAATGGCCCACAAACCGTCATAGTAATATGTCACCCGTCTCTTCGACATCTCTAGATCGCGGATTTTTCTACGAAGTAGTAAAGAGAGAAAAGGACCGGCACTAGAGGCACGTGACATGGCACTTTGTGGTTGTGTCAACAAACGATGCTTCTCACTGTTCTCAGAGTACTAAGTACGACTCGGCGGGTCCAACCCATTCTGATGGGATGCCCTTAATCAGAAGAAGCCTGAAAGCTTGAAGGACGATAAACGTGTCTGAATCATCCTCGGAACGTGCCGGTAATCATTGGATGTCGGAAGTAGCAGATGAAGATCGATCGGCGCGCTGCCTTTGACGGCGAGAGCCTGAGTCTCCTGGGCCCTCACTCCGAGTCTCACGGTGACCACCAAGTATACTACTTCAACTCTACGCTCTACACTCCATGTTCATGCTTTCCAGAGATGGCGAGACAGAGCACTTGTGAGGCAGTTTCGAAAATATCCAATAGAAATTTGGCCATGTTCAGGATTTTAATCATTGAGCAGGCGAGTTCTAGTGACTCGGAGATCGCCATTCTCTGCGTGATCTATAATCTACTGAAAATGAAACACAGAGGTCTATAATGGGGAGGGAAACAAGTTGCGATCATGGTTTCACAGATATAGTTGGCCTAAAGTCAACACAGTAGACTAATTGGATCATTCCCACAATTTTGTCTCTTATGGTTTCAGGAAAGTAGTACATATTTAGAAGCACAGCAAAGAGCATGACCATTCTAGTAGATAAATCAATTACTTCCAGCAAGATATCCATGACTCTCCAAACAAAGATAGATCAGGTTTCAGCTGGAATGTTCCATGAGGAGATATAACTAAAGCAGAAACAGGGGAACAACTTGAATATATGGACCTATTCCAGGGAAGAACCCAACCAAAAACAACACTATCAGATGATTTTATCCATCCATTTTCCATATATGAAGAACCAGATGCAAGAACATCTTCCACTCTCCACACTTTGATAGTTTTGTCTTCAGAGCCAGAGACAATGTGAATCCCATTAGGAGAATAAGCAACAGAGTTGACTGAATATATGTGTCCCTGGAATGGTCCTGCCACAAGCTGACCACTGGTTGCATTCCATACCCTGATGGTGTTGTCCCTTGAGCCAGAGACAATGTGGGTCCCATCAGGAGAATAAGCAACAGAGTTGACTGAATCTGTGTGTCCCTGGAATGGTCCTGCCACAAGCTGACCACTGGTTGCATTCCATACCCTAATGGTCTTGTCCTCAGAGCCAGAGACAACATGGATCCCATCAGGAGAATAAGCAACAGAGTAGACTGAATATGCATGTCCCTGGAATGGTCCTGCCATAAGCTGACCACTGGTTGCATTCCATACCCTAATGGTTGTGTCATCTGAGCCAGAGACAATGTGGGTCCCATCAGGAGAATAAGCAACAGAGAAGACTGAATCTATGTGTCCCTGGAATGGTTCTGCCACAAGCTGACTACTGGTTGCATTCCACACTCTAATGGTCTTGTCCCTTGAGCCAGAGACAATGTGCATCCCATCAGGAGAATAAGCAATAGACCAGACAAAACCTGTGTGTCCCTGGAATGGTCCTGCCACAAGCTGACCACTGGTAGCATTCCATACCCTAATGGTCTTGTCCAAAGAGCCAGAGACAATGTGGGTCCCATCAGGAGCATAAGCAACAGAGTAGACTCCATCTGTGTGTCCCTGGAATGGTCCTGCCACAAGCTGACCACTGGTTGCATTCCATACCCTAATGGTGTTGTCCTCAGAGCCAGAGACAATGTGGGCCCCATCAGGAGAATAAGCAACTGAGAAGACTGAATGTATGTGTTCCTGGGATGGTCCTGCCACAAGCTGACCACTGGTTGCATTCCATACCCTAATGGTATTGTCCCAAGAGCCAGAGACAATGTGGGTCCCATCAGGAGAATAAGCAACAGAGCAGACTTTATCTGTGTGTCCCTGGAATGGTCCTGCCACAAGCTGACCACTGGTTGCATTCCATATCCTAATGGTCTTGTCCCAAGAGCCAGAGACAATGTGGGTCCCATCAGGAGAATAAGCAACAGAGCAGACTCTATCTGTGTGTCCCTGGAATGGTCCTGCCAAAAGCTGACCACTGGTTGCATTCCATACCCTAATGGTGGTGTCCAAAGAGCCAGAGACAACATGGATCCCATCAGGAGAATAAGCAACAGAGCAGACTCTATCTGTGTATCCCTGGAATGGTCCTGCCACAAGCTGACTACTGGTTGCATTCCATACCCTAATGGTGTTGTCCTCAGAGCCAGAGACAATGTGGGTCCCATCAGGAGAATAAGCAACACAGTTGACTGAACGTGTATGTCCCTGGAATGGTCCTGCCACAAGCTGACCACTGGTTGCATTCCATACCCTAATGGTGTTGTCCTCAGAGCCAGAGACAATGTGGATCCCATCAGGAGAATAAGCAACAGAGTAGACTCCATCTGTGTGTCCCTGAAATGGTCCTGCCACAAGCTGACCACTGGTTGCATTCCATACCCTAATGGTGTTGTCCCAAGAGCCAGAGACAATGTGGGTCCCATCAGGAGCATAAGCAACAGAGTTGACTGAATATGTGTGTCCCTGGAATGGTCCTGCCACAAGCTGACCACTGGTTGCATTCCATACCCTAATGGTATTGTCATCTGAGCCAGAGACAATGTGGATCCCATCAGGAGAATAAGCAACACAATTGACTGGATATTTGTGTCCTTGCAGAACATGAATCTCAGATGGCCAACTTGATGGTTGTCCAGAGATCATGAGAGCATTCTTTTGGAGGTGATTAGACCAGAGTGCACACAGTGGTGAACCAGAGGGAGTCTGAGGCATGGCTGATAAATATAAATGGCAGGTGGATTCCCTTAGCACAGGATAAAATACTTCAATGAACTGGAATCCCTCTGATGCTAGCACACCAATCTCATGGTTCTATTGACATCTCTATTCAGTATTGATTCCATATTACAATCATCATTCTCACCTTGGCCCAGTTTTTCAAGACCCTACAGGTCTCAGCAGCAGATAAGATGAACACAAGTGGTGAGGAACATGCAAGAAGACTGATGGCTTCCAGCCAGTAGGGAAAGAATTTCTTGAAAAAACTTGTGATGTCATCCAACAGGTCTTTATCAGGAGCCACCTTGCTCAGGTGGACCATCCAGTATTGACAAGAGTATGCCAACTGAGGGGGAATAGCTTTCTTCACTCGACTCAACAGATCAGAAATGGCCATGTTGGGTTGTCGAGAGTCCTTGAGATCACAGATGTTGAACCTCAGCATACTTTCCATACATCCAACTAATGCTTTCCCAAGACGGAGAGAATGATGGGTGCCAATGACAATGTGAAAGGTGGAACTCCGTACTTCATCTAACAAGAAATCACGGAAGGATGCATGAAGTGGTCGAATGGGCTTCTCCTCATCATATACTCCATCCAGCAATGATCCCATAGGCCTGACTATCTCCCGAATGATCAAGTCCGTGAACAGTGTAGAAAGGGACTTCAATGACAGTGGCTCCTGCAGAGCTAGTATGATGGCCATCACATCTCGGAATGATTGCCGAGCCTTATTAAGCACGAACAGTTGGCCCAGCACGGTTTGGTATAGTGTATCCAGAGGGTGGATGGTATCCCCAGTTTGTTCCAGAAGCATCCTCATCCGGTCCGAGGGGCAAACTCCAATGGCGCCCTCTCCTTGGATAAATCTGCAAGCAGTAGAAGCCCATTGAAAGAGATGCTGTGAATTGTCGACAAGCAATTGACACCACTCTTGCTCAGGCCAGTTGGCCTCGAGCTCGGTGTACCGGTTAAGTGAATGATGGATGAACTTTGATAAGTCCTCATCAATATCTTCCTCCGAGATGTCTCCCATTTGCTTATGGACGAAATGCGAACCGCTCGCAAATGCATCGAGGATGTCGCTCTCGGGCCGAGACGTGATCAGGAAGCGAAGGTTGGGTGGAAGTGAGTTGTCGGAAATTTGTTTAGCGATGGCTTCCAGCAGCTGCCAGCGATCGGCTCGGGCCCCGCTTTCGTCGAGGGCGTCGATGATGATCACCATTGGCCCGATGGAGTCAAGATGCTCGCTAGGTTCGATGATGAGGCGCTCGACCTGCTCCTTCGGTGAGATAGACGCGCGAAGCGCTCGATTGTCTTTCACGATCCCCCAAAGAGCAGATTTGTACTGTGCATCGTGATCGGACAGGTCGCGTGTGATCGTGCTGAATAGATTCTGGGGGTTACGCCTAGCGACGTCGGTGCTGGAGAAACAATACGACGAGCCTAATCGTTTGAGCCCATCATACAGCCGTGCAATCGAATGAGCTACCGCAGACTTGCCCGAGCCAGCAACACCAGTGAGCAAGCAGACGCGTGGGGCATCCTTGTCGGGGTTGTTGAGGATATCGCAAATGTCACGAAGTAAGGTTTCTCGCGTCCCAGGTAGGCAACCTTTTTCTTGCACGTATCTAGCACCAACCGCATATGGCATGTCGCTCAGCTCCACCAATCCCGCTATGTTCCAAGTCCGTGAGCAGCTTCGCACAGTCCCAAGGGATTGGACCTACCGATATGCTCCACGGTATTCATCATACGGACGACAGTAACACTGGTATGCACTGCCACACCCGCCAGGAATGCGGCCTTGAGTTCTCCCAAATTTGTCTCGTAGTCCTTGATCTTCGCATCTATATCAGAGAACGCGTATTTCGCAGTCCGAATCCCTGTATGCGGAGATCAGAGAAGGCAAGAGTCGTTCGTTCGACATGACTAACAAAAGTCCTCTTGTTTTGCGTATTCGGTGATAAAGA
Source organism: Leccinellum rugosiceps (assembly GCA_038089755.1). Classification (NCBI taxonomy): domain Eukaryota; kingdom Fungi; phylum Basidiomycota; class Agaricomycetes; order Boletales; family Boletaceae; genus Leccinellum; species Leccinellum rugosiceps. The sequence goes on along the minus strand of JBBPLL010000059.1, from coordinate 21,729 downwards.
ATGCGCACTCTGTCACTTGCTGTATCAGAAGCGTAATGGTCTTGACGTGTGCCTTGATAGCCTTCAGAGGTTCAGCGTCCTCGACGAAACTGAAGACATCGTTCATGGTGGCCGCCAGTTGAATGATCCGCTCGTCGCAGTTCTTCTGGTTCACCAATACCTAGGTGTGACACGACGAGCGATCAGCCAGCAGCAAAATGATGAGATAAGACACACCTTACTCGCAGCGGATATAACAGACCAAGCAACCGACGCGTACGGATGAATCTGTCTCGCCATGAGATTATACGACGTCAAGACACTGAACAACAAAATACCTCTGCGATCCCGGTCACGATCTTATTGAAAAGTTCGATCTTCTCCAACAAGCCTCCCCACATATTACCAATCGTCTGTACCGTGTTCATGACGTTTGGTTCGGCGTCAACCACTGAGTTTAGTATACCAATGGTTGCTGGCGTGCCAATTGCCTTGACCGCTTCGATAGCGTCGGCGACAGGGCCCACAGCTTGGCCGCACTCGTCTGCGTTAGGAGTTTCTCCAGGTGCGTCACCAGCCATCACAAACTTGATCGTGATCTTGGAAGGGTCGGAGGTGTCGCCGGAAGTAACCTTCCAGTTTGTAAGGGAACCCTCGAACACTTATCGGAGAGATCGCATCAGCGGAACGCCACGGCATACAATGACATCGTACCGTTGTCCCCAGTACGTTTTCCAAGAATGTTGCCGATGGTATCAGAGAGAAATCCAACCAGTTCGTCGCTCCCTATGCGGTGCTTTTGGACAACCTTGACAACGAGTACGGAACGATCATCACCGACACTGAGAGAAATCAGATTTCTAATGTAGAACGGAGAACATTTACCCACAGAGATAAGTTGTCGTTCCAAGTGGTTCGATTCTCCTTCTCTTTTGCCTTCTCCGTTAGTCGTGATGTATTGCCTATGGAAAACTCGACTTGATACTGCCTCGCGGGGCGGAACTTGGGTCGCTGGAGCGTGAGCAGCTCAATATCTGATGAGGGAAAGGTCAACTTGAACGACCGGGGCAGTCCTAGGAGCACACCTTTGATGCTGATTGTTGTTTTTGCCCTAGAGCCAACATTCAGTGCGCTGTATCATTGAGGAACGGATATACAAACCCAGTTGGATTCATGCTGGGATTTGTGCTGGAATGGGTAAATATGCTAGTACAAGCGAACAGTGGATTGGTGGATGGTGGAAAGAGTGGACGAAGCGCTGGGGATGCCATTCAAGTTACCCAGGTCCAGTGACTCAAAGCCCACTTCAGACCTCCATTACACCGATCGATTCCGACTTGTAAAGCATGCAATAAATAAAAGGAAGAATAGTGTACTCAATCTCTGCAACGGTCATGGCTACGGAACGAAATCTAGGCGAAACATCCACACGATGTCCATCATCTCAAGTCGATTTCCACCGTATCCCCAACCTCGACCTCGACTTCTTCCTCCACAACAACCCCTCTTTGTCTCCTTCTCGACTGGTGGAGGTGGCGGCACCTCCAAGCTCGACGGTGTGATCATCTTTGCCACACTCGCATGCTCAATGTCCTCTGGTGCAAGCGTCATCGACTCAGATGACATGCCAACGGGCGGCGACGAGGGCAGGGACGGCGGCAGTGAAGCTGCAGCACCAATGGGGGGAGATTGAGGCATGGGCGGGCACGGGAGGAACAGGCTGCGACGACGGGGGTGGGAACCGAAAGTTGCGATTCATCGTTCCGTTGCTCTTATGCCGTGTCTCCAAACCCGGCACCGCTTTCTTCCTCGCTGTGGAACTCTTCCTCGGGCTCAATAAATCGTTTGTTGATCTTACCTGGTGGGGCCAGCGACCGCACTTGAGACAGAGGGCATCAGCGGCCGGTTCGGTACGGTCTTATGTGTATTACTGGCATTGGTGACGGGTACGGACGTTTGGGACATCGATTGCGGCGGATGAGTGTGGTAAATCGAGAGAGGGAGAACCAGAGATGGGTGCCACTCTGCCATCGTTCAGCATGCATATACACGCTTAGTAGTAACAAGTCACCCACTTCTTTTTCCTCAAAGTTGATGCCCGTAGGCGCCATTGCAGGTGTCATACACACGAAATGGGTGGTGTCAATCTGAATTTTGTTGCTCCATTTTGCTCGCAGTGCGGCCTTGGAATCTTGCAAGAGCACCTCGTCCCTCACGGTCCCAAAGCACACCGAGATGCCACTCGTATCTGCGATGGTGTGTGTGCGGAGACGGATCGGGTTAGATGGGAACGTCCCCGCAGTCGTGCGCAGCACCAGTCGGAAGGAGTATGTGGTATCGACCGACAGGCCGGAGAGTTTCGTCGAGGTGTTGGTCAGAGTGTTGGGTATCGAGGTCAGTCGCTGCGAGTTCTTGTATGTCTAGCGAACGTATTTTTGCGGTAGCGAGTTTCAAAGGGGGCCACTCGAGACGTCTGCGTGGTGCTGCGAACCTACGAGGACGTGTGAGCGAGGGTTTCGAATGGGAGTTGGAAAGGCATGGCCCTTCAAGCTGGAGGGACGCGCATCCAAAGGTCTCTAGGAGCCCCCAGAATTCCTGGTCACGTTTCGGTTGGGCAACTCCGGGGAGTAACAGGACTAATGGAAACTCGATGAGGTGTGCACGTTCTAAGCCATTTAAAATCGATATGTGGACTGCATCATTGGATTACCGCCATGCCCGTGTCTATGCGCACTCAACATCGCAGTCCGTGTGTTACGCACCGAGCTTCCATACCATACAAGTGAAGGTCGTCATGGCTGCTGGCGGTGAATTTTGCAGTCTGACGTGCTTTACGTGCCGGGCGTTGTAAGCCTGAATATTCCAAGAACGGACGGATCGGAGCGTTGTGTTAATCTTATCCCACGCTGTGCGACTGCGTCAGCACGAACGCTTTCCCCACACCCATCACCTCGGTCACCCACCCTTCTTCTCTTCGCCTCTCGACCGTTCTCCGTGGCGCGCTGGCTTGCACCTACACCACCGACTCGAATCCCAATGAATCAGATCGAACGACAGGGAGCGTCACTGGGGTCGATGGGGGGAATAATAACATCAATCATACCCACTCACTCGCCACACCCATAGCGATACAAGCCCCGTATGACCTGATGCTAAGGGTACCCGCAAAGATGCTACACGCGTACACCCCATCCCACCTTCGCCCCCAACAGTCACCTCTGCCACTCATCTCCACCACCCTGTCTTCCCCTTGCACTAGCACGTTCGGACTTCTCCATCCCGAGACCACGCCCTCCCTCCCCAGTCACGGTCGGAAATCTAACCACCTTCTCCATCCTCACACCACCTCTGCGCCACTGCGTGTGCTGTCACAAGGACTTTTACGACATTGAGAACGAGGCAAGGACAAGGCATGTCGCGTATCGCACGAATGATGAGAGCACGCTGGTGTTGTGTGTTTCAGGGGGAAGCAGCAGCTACGAAACGCACTGGGGCTGCTGTGCACAGACTACCTCTAGAGACAGAAGCGAAGGTCCGGCGGACGGATGGTGCTACGAAGGGAGACATGCTGTGAGTATTATTGTGTATTTCTTGTATCTTCGTCCCATTAACCCCATCGCCCTCGTCATCGACAGAAAACGACCACCAGGCGGACCGGAAACGCGCTCGATTCAGAACCGACTTTACCATCCACCACAACAAACTTTTGACATCGTGCCTCAAGCTCAACTGTCACGGTATATATGACCGACTTCCGCGAGTGCAGGCCTCGCCGTCGCTCAAGAACGCTGCTGCCGGGACGTCCTCGACGCACAAATTCAACCCTTCGCTCACCCGGTCACTAACCTCCACAGCTGCGGCCATTCGTGCTTCGCGAAAACGTCCACGCAAGTCGCTCAAGGAAGTGTACACCTCAGAGGAAGAGGATGACGCAGGCAGTTCAGTGGGCCGCAGTGCAAAAGCAAAGAATGAAGGGAAAGCGAGGCGCGGTACAAGAGAGGCGAAGGAGAGGATATGGCGGCCGACGCTCCACCTAAGTCCCAGGCAAAAACCAAAGCCAAAGCCGCTATCGCGGCCCGTCTCGCGAGCGCGTCCACCGGTGAGTAACTCTACAACTTTAATGGTCATCACACATGTTCATCCTCAACCCCAGTTCCCGATCGTTGGATGCAAAAGAAGAGATATAAGAAAAACAAAAAAGACACAAACGAAGCCAACATGGCGGGGGGTGCAGTGCCGAGCGAACCCCGGCAGAACCGAGAGGGGAGCGGCGCTCGACGTTCAGCGTTCCGCCCATCACGGGCACATCTTCACCACAACCACTGTAATCACACCCCGACGAAAGTCGCAAGCATAAACAGCGTAAATAACGCCCATGTACATCGCTTCACCCGATGGCTCACACAGCTCACACTCTTCCCAAGACTTTGAGAGCTCAAGGTCCCCGCACAGGTGAGGGGGGACACTAGGATGACCGGGCTGAGGATCCAAAACAGTGGGAACACTACGATGGGAAGAGGATAAGTCAGCCGCAAGAAACACCGACGGAAGTGGAAGCTAAACCCAAATTAGAACTTGAACATATACTTCGCCAACGTTTCAGGCTCCTCGTCGGTGAGTTCTAGAGAATAACTCGGTGTCCACATAAGGCGGCATGGGGGTAGAACCTCCGGAATCTCCGAGTCTGGATTTCTGGGCCGTGCTGAGTTGTGGCGGTGGTTCTGGTGAGTCACGCTGCTAAGAAAATCATCCATGGCATTGACGTCAGCGGCATTAGTACTGGAGGACAGGAAAGTGATCGTGACAGTAGCATAAAATGAGATGTGCGAGGACGAGCACGAGCGGGAACAACACTGGCCTGTTCGGGCTCGGCTGGGAACACATAAGGCGCATGAGTGCCAGAAACAGTTTGAGCCTCGACTCATCAGCGACGCATATAGAAGAGGAGGAAGAAGTAGTGCTGGGCCAGCTGTCTGGGACAACGGCAAAGAAGACAGAAGAAGAGCTCATGATAGGTTGGTGGGTTCAGATGGGGGAAAGGAGTTCTGTCTCGTGGGCCACGGTGAGAGCATCGTCCCTGGGGATACATATAATGCAGTACCCGTTCAGTAGAACTCAAACTAGAACATTTTGAAAGCGATCCAGTACAGGAGCGGACCTACAAAGCCTTTTAATTTTCAGGCAAGTTCAGCGCAATCGGTTGATATTGATGTGTGATACTGTACATCTAGGCTGGTATACTCCAATACACAAGTACTTCCATACCAAAGCCCTGTCTTCCCAATCGTCCAGATTATTCGTCTGACCTTGTCTGCTGCTCCTCCCATCCGCCTCCACCAACGCCACCAACCCTCCTGTCTTCATCCCATTCATCCTGCATCTAACACCCCCTCACTCTCCATCCTTACCCATCCATATGTTTCATCCCACTTTGCCACGCTTTTGAAGAACCGACGCCGTGGAACGCGTTGGATCTTTCCGCCCGTCGTCGCCATCGTCGTGTCCGCCACGTCCGGGTACTAATTCGTCACGATGCTCATCCGCTTTCGACCCCTCCGCCGGTACCCCGACGAAGATCCTTCGCCTCCGAATCATTGCAGTACCTGTCCTCATCAGACTCTTCTGACCCTCCACCGCCCGCAGCCGCTTCCTGTAGTTTGTACAGATACCGCGCATGTTCTGAGACGCGTTCCGTCCATTAGTTTCACTATATTTAGAGGAGGATTCCATGTACTCACGTGCCAACCTGCACCACAGGTCCAAGTCATCAATATGAACACCGGGACCTTTTCCTCTACCTTGGACCTCCATTTCTTCAAGACTTCAACTGCTCACCTTAGTACTTGTGTTCGACATAACTTCTGCGACCTTGCAGAAAATGCAGAGGACGTGATACGCGAGTGCTTTTTGCGTATCATGATGTCATGTCATCGCACAAATGGAGCGAGGCCGAGTCGTAAGTATGGGGAAGTCAAGCTGATCGTGAACATCCTCAAGATATCACCTTCCTACCTCGGTACCCTCAAATTGCGAAAATTTTTGTCGCTTCGTCAAGCAGCGCAGCTTCCTCTGCATTTCTGAGAAAAGTCTTCCAGTTCACGCAAGGCTGGACGCTTCAGGAATTACCAACTTCCATTCAGGGTTGGAGGACATGGGGGAGACTACTGGATGGTGACTCGAAGGATGATTGTATCGCACTTCGCATCCATGGCATCTTTGGTCCCTGCCCCAGAATGAAATCATGAAGAACACCGAGAGCACGTGCATCCTGGACTGGGTCGGAAATTCGCTCCTACCTTAACTCCTGCCTCGCTCGGTCTCTACCTTGCTTTCGCAAGCCCAAATGGTGCCTGTCCGTACCAGACGACCGCTGAGGTGCCCAGGCTGAAAGCCGTGTGCGAGTGTATGCAAAGGTTCCTCTGAGCATCGGCCGGGAGGAAGTGTAGACGTCAAGGGGTCTCGCGCCCCACTAGTTCTACGGCGCAGTTTCTCGGATGTGTGTGTGTCAACACGCTATAGGTAATCTGTGCTAGCATAGTCGCAAAGAAGGGAAACGAGGCCCATGGTGATTAGCTAGGCAAATTCCGAGCGGCGATGAATTATTTGAACCCCAGCCAACATCAGCCTATATATAGATCGCTTGCCAATCTGCACAGGCAGCACGACTTGAGCACGACTGTGATGGTCAATCGCTCCATCAGCAAGGACTCGAAAGAATATGCTCTCAGTCTTTGGAACAGTGGCTGGGACATCGAAGACATCTGCGGTGCCCTGGGAAGTCTCAAGAAGAAGCTGTTACCGCTTGAGAAGAATCTTTGAAGAGCACGGTGATGTTAATCGGCCATCATCTCCTCTCGTTGGACGCCCACGCAAGATCACCCGAGCAATCATATGCGCCATAGAAGAACTATACACCGAGGCTTCGAATCTATCTCTCAATGAGGTCTGCACTTGGCTTGCCGTTGAACACCAGATCGAGGTCTCGATGTCAACACTTCAGACACTTGCTTCGGAAAGGAACCGTCGGGACAGGGTTCAATTCGAGGAATTCAAGCAGACTCTCCGTGACCTCGTTGGCGACGGATCCGAGTTGGTGAAACATGCAACCTAGACGATCGTACCTAAGGACGGCGATTCAGCAGGACTCCTCAGAGCGAACGAGCCTAGGATCCGATCCAAGATGTTTACTTCCGTGGGGCCCGATACTCATCATGCGCGGCCTTGATCAAGGATGGGTACTATGACCCCAGATATGTTCATTATATAGATCCGCAACATGAACCCTTTTCCCGGAGGTTATGGTGCTCGACAACTGCCGGATCCGCCACGATCGATTGCAAGATCTGATTCATCTTGTCAAGAGTGCAGGTATGTTTGTCTGAGACTCGCATCCAAGTTTTACACCGGTGCTTAGGATTGTCGCAGGCGGTCTTTTGCTTTTGCACCCTCCATACTCGCCTGATCTCACACCGATCGAGGAATCTTTCAGTACTTGTATGTGATCCTGGCAGGTGTGGAAATACTTATGGCATGTTTTTTCAGTCAAGGCGTATATTCGTCACTATGGCCATGAGTTACAGGAGTACGAGCGCGCCAAGATGTGCAGATTGAGGGGGAGAGTGACGAGATGAAGAGTTGTCCTCACCACAGATAAAACAGACAGGTTGTCCAAGGGTGGCAGAGACTCTAGGAACAGGGTGAATACACAATAGTAGCGTACTCCCCTCTTGGTAACATCGAGATCCGAACAGTGACGTTGAGTCTGAAGATCTTCTCTGAGAAAGGCAGCGATCAAACGTAGACCCCGTCATGAGTACTATATTACTTGAGTGGCGCGTAACCCATCTCTCCTTCACCTTGTGATGGAATTTGGGTCTCCGGAACGATATGAATCGTCTATGTTCCCAGTGACTCTATGGTGTCCTCAGACAAAATTCAAAAGTGACGCTTCGAAATCAAAACTCACCTCCATTCGCTGTGTCACGCTGTGTCACCGTCCTGCCAGACGTTGGAGATGGGCAATAATTCGCAGCTCGTCGAACAGCTGCGTATGGGCGTCCGAACGCTCGGCGAAGGGTACAGCACTTGAAGATGGACTGCAAGAACAAACTACCATACAATGCTCTACGAATTCGATCAATGTATTACACGTCACTGAGCATCGATCGAGTACATCGAACGAGGTCAGAAGACTTTGCACTAGAGTATCCTAGTATCCCGGAGGTCATCCACATACGATTCCATGTCGATCGTGCATTCTCGGCTCGGCCAAAATCGTGAACGAACCATCTGGCGAATAAAGAAAGAAAGCGCGCGGATGACCGCAGTACCAGCTTGAGCATTCTGGGAACTGGACACGGCCCTGCTTTCATCGGGTCCCTTCCACTTTCTGTGGTACGTCATCTCATCTCAGCGGAGAAGTGCTAACATGAAACGTGGGTACGCACTGTGCCTTGCCATTCCATCCGCTACGCTCGACAAGGAAACGAGGGCGGGGTTGCCTGTAGAAATTCGACATCAGCTCTGCATGTACCGAAGTTTTGGAGAGATTCACTTGCAATTGGCACGCAGCGCCTCGGTATATCGGTCATCGCCTCAATATCGATGAGTTTCTGCGCAAGGTCAACGTCTACTAGCGTAGACGACATTGCATTATTGTGAGTATGAATCGGTCGGAGGCCAAATAATGTCGACGCAGGCTTCATCTATCATATGGACGAGGCTTGTGAACTGTGGAAAGGGACAGTGGTAGTTTCTTCCTCAGGTTTGACAACGCGTGCGTCGTCACAGAATTCAACGGCTTGCAAACAGAGGGCAGGTGTACGCAGGCCTGCCAGTGACGACACTGCCTGTTGTTCAAATTTCAGCAACGCCTTGCTGTAATCTGAGGCCACTCCAACTCGCAGTACGTGACCGCAGTGCTAAGTTATACCACCTTGTCTTTATTGTTCAGAAACTTGGACAAGATTTCTTCCGCGTACCACAGCTATCGATTGCGTGTCTGCATTCTGAGCATACACCATATCGTTGTCAGTGCGGAGAGAATCACGGCGGCTGAACCCATCACCAAAGCTCGATATGCCAACTGGTTTGAGAGATCGATCATCGTATACATACTCTGGGAGCAATTTGACCCATTCGCTCGTCTAGTGCCAATAAAAAATGGTCGCAGGGACTCGTCGTGTCGTGCCAGGCCATTACAGTAGTTCAACGTTCAGTTCCCGCGGTTATCAGATACCAACCACCCACAACCCTCAATGATCAAGAGGGGATGGCAACAAGCGATGCTGGTCCGCTGATTCTTCCAGTGCTATTACTGGACGGTAGCATTCAATATCCCACCATCACAACGGACACCACAGCGCAGGACCTTATCGGAACCCTAACACAGCTGGACAATATCAAGCGTACCGTGGTGCTTGACACAGTAGAACCTTCCGCATGGGCACTTCAGCGCGTACGCAAGGAGATGCCGGGTCGTTTGTGGGACCAAACAGAGCTGGTCGCTCTCAGCAGTGGTGCGTCCGAGTCAGTGAAACGTTACGATATTGCCGTAATCGTAACCGACAGGAATCCTACCACCGACGTCGCTCGTGGCCGAGTCTTCGTCTTTTCCAACACCCCGATCGTTGCATGCTGGCCCTGCTGTACTGAGGCTCGTCGCTCAACATCCCCTGCACTCGCTCCCGCTCATTTTTTTGCGCATACCGGAGATCGACGATGGGTTCGAGTGGACAGTGTTCTTTGGGAAAGAGAGCACAGTCGAGGACGTCGTTGACGGCGTGGTGAAGGAGCTGGGGTTGCTCAAGGTGCTCCCTCGTTCCCGTGGGGGCGGGCAGATCGAGTACGCGCTCGAGATGTTAGGTTCTGCGGATCAAGGTGCGCCCTGCTTGCTCGTCGGCACCTCCGCGTGAGCTGACTATTATGATAAAAAGCTAAACGACTGCCCGGGTCTGCGCGTATGACCGACGTTCTCTCCTCGTCGTCCGAACGTCCGCCCTCCGTACGGTTCTGCATACCAGACCTATGGTTCCGTCGCAAGCCACCCCGCCCCTCTTCTATCCAATTGCGCTCGTCCACGACTACTGGCATCAACTCATCGTGCGTGGAGACCACAGACAACAGCTCGGCGGAGGGGATGGGGGAAGGGGAAGGGACCGCGAAGCAGAGCAAGTCGAGCAACGAATCTCGTGCAACCGCGCCCACCGCAGCGGGGTCGGGGTCCCCCGAGTGGCGGGGATCGATCGCTCAGAGTCGCCTCACGGGCTTGTTGGTGGGGTGGTCTCAATCTGCACCCGAACCTGTACCCGCGCCTGCCGTTGCGTCGACTTCGGCGGCAGTCGGGACCTCTACCGGGAATCGAAAGAGCGTCAGCGAGCCGTTGCTGGTTCAACAGAACACCGGAGGGAGTGTCACTACGGGGGAGAGTGTCAGCTCGAGCGAGTTCGATTTGGCAGAGTTTGAGCATTGTATGGTGAGTGAAGACCCTGTCTGTTTCCGAGGAAAACCAAGAACCCCTTCGAACTAACGGTGTTGTGCTCAGGACATTCTGGGCGTCAAGCGAGATGCAAGGCCGAATATGCATGCCATGTCGTCGGAGAAGAAACAACAGCTCATCGAGCAAGTGCGGGGCCAGTTTGACAAGGCTGTAGCACCTTCTGCGGCAGCTTCTTCAACTTACGGTCCATCGGGCGGGAGTTCGCTCCTCCCTCGGATCGTTCCTCAGCTCAGTGGTGATTCAGGCTTCTTCAAACGGATCTCTGCGTTTCCGACGTGGGGCTCGACAACTTCCCCTCCTGCCCCTATGGTCAATACAAAGAGTCGTTCTAGTGGCGACTTCGTGACGGTCTCCAGATCTTCTCTCTCTTCTGAGATAACTGAGGAAGACGCGCAACCCGTCCAGCCACAGGCTACCGGGAGCATGTTTGGCACCTGGTGGGCGGCTCTGGGGGGTGAGACAATTCTAGACAATGAACACTCTACATCCGCTCGTGCGTATGTGGACGGCATACGCAAGTCAAGAACTGCGGATTCGAAGCTCGCGAAACATCTGATCTCGTTGAGGGTGCATTTGTCCACTGCAAAGCTACCCTGGATCGAGACGTTCATAGCTGAAGAAGGCATTATCGCCGTCAGTGGGTTGCTTTCCTCGTTGGTCGGAAAGGGCGGAAAGAGAAAGGTCCTCTCTGACAGCGAGAACAGTGTTCTTTTGGAGGTGATCAGGTCTTTGAGAGTGTTGTTAAACACCGAGGTGCGTCGTTTAAAATTTTGTATCTGAGATTATCGAATGACCTCATCTCGATAGCCCGGGTTCGATGCTGTACTTTTGTCCCCAACGATCGTCATGCACATCGCATATTCACTTCATGGGACCTCACTCAAGATAAGGACTCTTGCTGCGGAGCTCCTGGCCGCGATATGTATGGTCTCGTTCGACGAGGGGCACCGTGCCGTGTTGGCCGCCCTGTCCGAGTATCGGATCGCATACAATGAGCTTTTCCGGTTTCAATCGTTGGTGGCGGCGCTCAAGATACCAGATTCTGTGGATGCGATGGCTGCACCAGAGGTGACGTTTCCTGCAGAAGAAGAGGGTATATGGGAAGCTAGGACAGCGTTTATGGCACTCATCAACGCATTGACGAATTGCCCCCACACGCTGGAGGAACGAATCGTACTGCGGGACGAGTTCAGTCGACGAGGGTTGAATGAAGTGGTTGCGGTATGTCGCAGTACGGTTCTTCGATGTGGTATTGACCTCCAGTTTAGGCCCTGCGATACACGAAGCCACCGGATTCGTTGCTCAAGCAGCTGGATATGTATACGGAAGAGAAGTATGAAGACGAGGAAGATTTTCGCGAACGTGCACGGCGAGCGGTGCAGGATAGTCGTAGGCAGTCGGTGGAGACGTCAGAACCGAGTGTCTTGTTCGACGAGATCATGCAAGTTGCTCGGCTGCTCGAGGCTGGAGGGACGATGGAGAGCATCCTTTGCAAACTCAACATCATTTTCCAGGGTGCTTCAGACCCGTCGGTATCCCTTTACTTTTCTCTTACGGACTTGGGCTTTGATGGTGTTGGTTTTCCAGGTCGTACAAGAGCGGGGTTCTTTCCGTCATGGATGAGTTCGTTGGGGGCATCGCTGCGATAGAGGACTCGTACGTTTTATAGTTCGGTGCTGTCGTTGTGGAACTAATGTAAAGTATCTAGTGAACAAGCGTGGACGAGCTTTCTTCAGAGTCTCGTCACGTCTGTGCAACAGCTCTCTGGACGAAAGCTTCCGATCGGGTATACGGAGGCATTGGGAGAGGAGATCCAGGAGTTGGGCCGTCGAGTGGAGGACCTTGTGCGAGAGGTTCGCATTTCTTCTCTTTCCTTTCCTCTCTCGAGTGATCCCCTCACCACGCTTTTCACTGTTCGTGAGCAGAATACAGCGTTGAAGGCTGATGGTAGTCATCGTCATCGTAAGGAAGGCTCTGCTATATATGTCGGAAATGATTCGTCGCCTCCTGCTATGTCTATACCTGCACCGTCGCCTGCATCCTCATCCAAGTCGAAAGCCAGCCCGGGACCCAAGGCTGGGAACGGGGTATGTTGGGGCTCTTTTTTCTTCTTCGTTGGTCTGAATGATCCACTTGGTGTTTTTCTTCTTCTAGGTGATCGCTGGAGTGATGCAAAGATTGATGCAAAAGGAGAAAGAAGTTACACGCCTCTCTGGCGAGATAGATCGTCTGAAGATCCAGCTCTCGGGCGATGCGCATGAACAGGTGGGTGTTGAATTTGTTTGTATTCTTGGGCCGAGGGAAGGGACAGTGGTGATTGTATCCGAATCTCTAGGATGACCGAACCAGGAAGGAGCGCGACAAGGCGAAACTGAATTCGCTCAACGAGGAGATTACGGTGCTGAAGGAAAAGGTAGGTGAAAACAAGACTATTTTCGTCGATCTCGATCTCGAACACAAAATTAGATCGCTGAGTTGGGCGATGAGTTGTCGAACAAAGACAAGGAGATAGCGCACGTCAAGGGCGCGCTTGAGTCTGTGTATGCTCGTCTTCAGAATGAGGGAGACGAAAAGACGAGCGAGATGGATGTTCGGACAATTGTCGGTCGAACACTCGACAAGTTATCCGAGAGAGAGGAGGCAGTAGTCTCGCTTAGGGCTGAGGTCCAAGCACTACAGCGGGCCTTGACTGGGCGAACCAAAGAGCAAGAGTTTAAAGCCAACAATCCACCTCCACCTCCACCACCGCCGGTGGATCGCCGAAAGGTCACAATGTTCAAGGCTAATATGGGCTTGGTTACACCATTTACCATGACGGAAAGCGTGGATACCGCTGAAGATGTATCATCTCCGCCCCCGCCTCCACCTCCACCTCCGCCCCCACCGCCTGTTTCTGTTAGTAAATCCCTGCTGAAGCCATCACAAGGTCTGTCGTCGTCATCAGATACATTGCCTTTACCTCCACATATACCTGGAAGTGATTCTCTTCCTCCACCGCCACCACCACCCCCCCCCCCCCCCCCCCCCCCCCCCCCCCTTCTTGGGCCCGGGCCCCCCCCCCCCCCCCCCCCCCCCCCCCCCCACCACAAACCACCCCAACAAAACCGGTC
>JBBPLL010000058.1:0-84229 GCA_038089755.1 Leccinellum rugosiceps | reverse complement strand
GTAGATAACAGCCAGATAGTTGAAATTTTGCTCAGTTGAAATTTTCAAGGGTATATCTAGGTATATCATCAATATCTAGACATATCATCACTTCACCAATTTCCTGATGACGGCGTTGTTGACTGAGGGACGGGGAGGGGGGAGCTCAAGGAGTGTGGTGATAACTTGAGGCTGATGCAGGCAATGTGGGAGTGCTGCTTGGAGGAGATTCCAGAACCCAAGGGGTGACCGAGATGTTGGCAATAGTGCTCCTGCCAAGGAAGGGTCTTGCTGGGGGTGCAGCAGAGTGCTCAGGCTAAAAGAGATTTGAGTAAAAGGCCAGGAGTTCTAGGTAGGCATCCTGTTGCTGCTCAAGCATGCTGTCCCAGAGGGGGTGGAGGACAGGCCAGAGGGAGTCTACAGGGAGGAGAGCAATAGTGTCCGAGAAGTGCGAATGAAGGAGAATATCAAAACTTTGATTTCGTAAGGTGAAGAGCATGTCCATCACTGATGGCGAAATGGAAGAAGGAATAGTATGATCCAAAGATAGGAAAAGATTGAGACAAGTGTACGTATGGTATGATTGGATTGAATTATGGAAAGGAGTAGAAAAGTGCTGAGGAGGAGATAAAGCGAAAATGGCGCGCTCCACAGCAGCAAGAAGAATGGGGGATTCAAGTACATTGGCGAAAATAATATTTCGAATGGAGGAATCGAAGAGGTTAGGGACAACTACATCAAACAGAGGGGATGGGGGTGGGGATACATGGCAAGAGGGGTGCTGATTGCAAGTGGGGATGAACATGAGAGTCTTTACTGAGGGAAGTGGGTAGGGTTACATCGTTTATATGCAGAAAGGAGTTGCTGTGCGTGGGAGAGATTACATTCAGTCTCCCAGGTGTTCTCTGACAATGGCCATCCTTTCCAGGCCACTAGGTACTGGCGGCATCCTCGTGTTCCTCTGTGTGAGAGGATCTTATCCACTTCGTATTCTTCTTCGCCTTCTATCTCCTCAGGGGGTGGAGATAGGAAGTTCGGGCCGTGTTCGGGAGTTTCCTGATAGGATGATAGTTTAGAAGCATGGAACATGTTAAGGATGTTCCATGTGGGGGGAAGTCATAGTTTGTAAGCGATGGGAGATAGTACCTGACTGATCTCAAATGGGCCTTCTCAACAAGAGGCGAGTTTCCATGATGGGTAACAAAGGTGGAGGTTCCTGTTATCTAGCCACACCTTATCTCTGACTTTCCACGGGGTGAATCAAGAAGAGAAGCATTCTTTCATAAGGTGTTGCGCTTTATGGTGGGCTTCTAAAGCTTCCTTGTGGGCTTCAGATAAGAGCAATGGTCGTTCTTCAAGATTGGGAAGGGAAGTCTTTCCGATTGGAGGATAAGCACGAGGTTCATATCCCAAGATAAGAGAGAAGGGGGAGCGATTCATAACAGAATGAATGAAAGAATTATGGCAAAATTCAGCCATAGGGAGGAGATCGGCCCAGGTATCGGTCTTTCTATCGCAGAAGATGCGGAGATAGGTCTCGAGTTCCTGATTGACTCGTTCAGTTTCTCCATCAGTCTGGGGGTGGTAGGAAGAGGAGAGGGCAAGGTCGTATTGGAGGAGACGGGCAAGTTCTCTGGAGAAGGTGGAGGCAAAATTAGGGCCTCTGTCAGAGATAACTTGGTCATGGAGGCTGAAGTGAGGGAAGACGTATTTGAAAAAGAGGGTGGCGATGTCCACGGCAGAGGCCATCTTATGGCAAGGAAGGAGAATTACCCCCTTCATAAGACCATGGTCGACCACGACCAGAACGGAATCAAAAGTGGGGGCGGAGGAGGGGGGCAGTCCGGTAATAAGGTCCATGGAAATTTGTTGGAAGGGGCGGGTGGTGAGGGAACTTGAACATCAACATCCATGGCATTGGGGTCGGCGGCGTGGGAATGGGAAAATCCTCCTCCTCATCTGGCTAGAACATCAGCAATCCTTCTCTGCTGAGCGTGGTACTTCGAGGCCTGCTCGATCCAGGCCTTAGTGGTGGTGGGCTGGATCTGCTGGGAGAGGATCATCTTGACGATCTCATGATCCATTCCAGTGGCGAGATGTTCAAGGAGCAAGTCCTGGTCAGTGATACCAGAGTGGGAGGCGAGGAGTTGGAACTCTGATACATATTTCTGGAACCCATGTTCCTTGTCGTGGTGGTCTTGTCGCAACCTCCTCAGGGAGTGACGGGCTTCGGAGGCAACATTATACGGGAAAAAGGTTGCTTGAAAATCTGTTAGGAACACCTGGTAGTTCCTATCAGCTTCAGGTAAGTTGGCATTGGCCACCTTGACATACCAGTTTTTGGCGAAAGGGAGTCCATTTCCCTTAGTCATCTTGTTCAATAAAACAAGCAGCTTCGTCTCATCTGTATAGAGCGCTGCGTTGATCGTGAAGTAGGCCTTCATGGCCAGCAACCAATGGTTGGCATCCTTGCTATCTCCTGAGAAATTGTCTGGGAGTCCTGCCTTTAACTCAGAAGGCATCCTGGGAACTACTCTGGCCTGGTTGGGGGAGGGGGAGAGGGAGGGGGAGGGAGAAGGTGGAGCTGGGGAAGGGGGAGTGGGAATGCATGGGGGTTCAGGGATGGTAGCTGCACGAATTCAACATTGAAGGTCGAGTTCAGCTTCCTCTGCTGTTGGTCGAGCAAGAGGATGAGCGGTGGGGAAAGAAGAGCAAGTATGTCGTTCTTCATCAGGGGAGTGGGCTCTGAAAATGTTTCAGGATGAAATGGTGGGTGAGGCGGTCTGCTAGACAGCAGGAGGCAGAGAGATAGTTAGTTCTTTTGTTACGCTTGCGTCATCCTAAAGATGTACGTCCTCCAGTGGACGTCTTCTTGACTCTACCCTGAGAGTAGGTGCTTCAGGGGCTCACGAGGAATGCTACCTATCTACTAGCAAGGAACTCACAAAGAGTCACGTCAGCTGGGCAAGGACTAACAGTTGGAAGCCAATGGCAAGGCTTCTGGGCAACCATAGGAGAAGATCTCACAAGAGTGAAAAGCTCAAGTGGATGACAAGTGAGGAAAACGCTGAATTGCGTAGAACTAACTAAGGAACACCATCGTGCTACAGCAGGTATTTATAGGTAGAGGTACAGTGCACAGACCAGGCTGTGTGTGTAGCAGTGAAAGAGAGGAAGGCATAAAAGGCAAGTGTACACGTAATACGGAGAGAGAGGAGAGAGGAAAAGGGAATGGTATGCGTACTACTTGGCAAGAGAAAGACAAAAGAAGAAAAGATGTCACATGTCCATCAAAATGGAAGTGTCTATAATAAATGCATCATTCTCCAAAAGGTAGAGAGAAAATGGATAGTCCCTTGTCGTAAATGTAGCTTCCACCGTGGGAATCCCCTCAGGATGGACCAAAACTGTAACACATGTCAGCTGGTCAAGGGCTAAGAGATTGGAGGCTAATGGCAAAGCCTCTGGGCAATCTCGGGGGTCTCACAGAAATGGAAGTTCAAGCAGATGACAAGTTAGAAGATGCTTGATTGCATAGAACTAGCTAAGGAACACCATCATGCTATGGTGGGTATTTATAGGTAAGGGTACAGTGCACAGACCATGCTGTGTGCATAGCAGTGAAAGAGAGAGAGACATAAAAGGAAATGGTACGCATAATACAGAGGGAGAGAAAGACATAAAAGGAGAGATGTCATGTGTCTGTTATAGCTAGATGGGAGTGTCTATGATAAAGGCATTGTCCTCCTGAAGAAATAGGGAAAAAGGGTAGTTCCTTGTCATAAAGGTGGCTTCCACCGTGGATATTCCATCTGGATGAACCAAAACTGTAACACCCATTGTCAGGGATAAACTTTGTGCCTTTTGACCCTGATGGGATTTATTCCAAAGTGGTTCACATTATTCCAAACTTCATAGATGAAAAGGTTCACATTAAACTGTTGTGATTACCACTTGTGTCCTCATATACTAATTTATATTTAGCCAGACACTTTGAAGTGTATAACCATACATATTTGCTTGTATTGACACAGTAGATGACATTGTGTACAATCTGAATAATGTTGGGAATGCCATGAATATGCAGTTTGATACCCACAGACATTATGATGACTTGAAGTGGGGAATTGAGGCAATTCAAGAGGATGGAAAGGTGCAATCTCATCAATATCTCATCTAAATCTTCATTTTTGATCCATTGATTAGGTCAAATATCTCTTTTGAACAGTTCCCATCCATAATCACAGCATAGGAACCATGGTCTTAAAGGATGGTAATGAAATCCAATTTGGACAAGGGCCCAAAGGCAAGCAGCTCAAGAATGGACCCATCCCAAGACACTGTAATCTTCACCTGGCTGTTGCTCGAGTGATGAGTAGTGGTAGTGGTACTAATCTAGTCTTGAAGTGGAAGAAACAAGCAAATGATAGAGTGCATCATCTCTTTCTTGCCCCCAAAGAATTCTGTGATGTGTTAGATGCCAAGCTTCTTCTGACTGGCTAAGCCATGGTTGTGTAGTGGTAGCCACCAGTAGCCATTTCCGGACAACATAAACCTTTTTGAGAGTAGTGCCAGCAGTCCGGTGCCAACCTTATTTGAAAGTTGGATGAGCACACTACAGAATGCAACAGTACTAGATCTGGTTGATGATCGAAACAAGCTAAATTCCAGTCCAGAGTCTGCTGAATGGCAAGAAATAGAGCCTCGCGAAGGTCCGACTGCAAGTCCAGAAAATTCGTGACCCCGCTGAGACGAGCTGGAAGTCTGGCTCACCACATCCATCGCAGGCGAGCTAGTGTTGTATATATTAGATGAGGTACGATATCTCGGCCCCCGATGCGACACTGCGTCGTCAATGAGAAATCGGTAAAAGAAGAGGCCAGCGGGAGGAACGTAGGAACGTTCTATATCCTGGAGAATTGGCCAAAGTTCGCAGTATGTTGTGGTTTGGTTTCACATTGCCGTCACTGTCCCAATCTGGTTCCTGGTGTGTTTTCCCTTCTCAGATATAATGACCATCTTCGCGCGTGTTCCTGTCTCGCTTAGAATTCCCCTCTGCATCCGTTCCCTCTCCCGCCTCTCCTTCCACCTCGACCGCTCCGTCTCTCACTTCCCCGACCTAGACCCACTACAAGACATGGCTGTCGGCCCTCCACCCGACCTCAATCCCACTTTCTCAGACGAGAACCCCTTCCCACCCCTTCCCCCCATCAACGACGACCATGTCAGAACACAAATCTTTACCCACCGCAGCTACTACGCCCGTCCAAACCACGTCTTTGAAGACCATCATGACGACCCAAGCCCTGATAACGAAAAGTAAGTCCGGCCCGTCGCCCGACCCACCACCGCTCACCCCTCCCCCAGATTCGAGCATCTCGGCGACACCGTCCTTGGGCTCATCGTCACTCGTCTCCTCCATGACACATACCCTAATCTACGCGTCGGTCCTTCTACGGTTGGTACTCTTTCCCTCCAACCCTGCTCCTCTTGCTCATCCCTGCCCGTAGAAAATACGTGCCTTGATCGTCGGCAACGCGACACTCGCTGATATTTCCCGCCGCTACAACTTGCCTGCTAAACTTAGGCTCCATCCCGCTCAGGCCCTTAGCCTGAGAGCTAGCATCAACATACAAGGCGAGTATGCCCTCTCGCCTTACCTGCGTCATCCTTCTGACCTACCTCCTCAACAGCCGACGTCTTCGAGGTCAGTTTCTTTCACATGCGTTGTTCGCACCCCTGCTAACGTGTGCACAGTCTTACGTGGGAGGGCTCTATCTCGATCAGGGTCTCACCAACGTCGAACGCTGGATCAGGGTGCTCTTCAAACCCTATACCACAGAGGCATACATTCGCGTCCGCAAACAGCATGGCCTTCCTCCCCTCCCCGTGCCCGTATCCCCACCAGTCACCACCAGCACGAGTCTCTCCCCGACGCCCCCTCCGTACTCCCCGGCCTCGGACGCCACGCCGTCGACACCCTCGTCCGAGGCGCCCAAAAAGAGAACGAGCGCCAACGACGCGCCCGCCAGAGGCCCGCATGCGTCGGGCACCCCCACGACGATAGGCCACCTAGCCCTGTTCAACCAACAACTCCAGAAACGTGGCCGCGAAGTCGAGTGGGTGTACGACGACTGCGTCGCCGAGGGGACTATCACCACCCCCATCTGGGCCGTCCGCGTCGAGGTCGACGGCGAGGTCTTTGGGAGTGGCAAAGGTGGTACCAAAAAGGCCGCGCGCAACGAAGCTGCCAAGGAGGGTCTCGTGCGTATGGGTATTGTCGTGTGAAAGCTGTTGGGTTCTGGGTTTGGAGCGCCACAGCCTGAGGAGGCCTTGTGCACGACTTCTCCAGACTCCCGCTGGTGGGGGGTTCGAAACGCACCCTTCTCCTGCGTTGGTGTGCAGAGGTGGTGCATGGGTTCGTTGTATCATGTTTCTGTCTTCTTCCTTTCCCAAGCGTGCGTGTTTGACCATGCTCGCACCGATACCCGAGATGGAACGTGGAGGTACAAGTTCTTGGATGTGTTGTTTACCCATTTGGATGTTCCACTGTTTTCTTCCCCCATCCAATCGCTGTTTCGTCCACTCCTGTCTCTTGTATATAACATCGATATTCGTGAGAAAAAGGAATCTGCGCTGACTTGTCTGTGCCGGCGCACGTATACCCGCGACGACGCAGGACTACCCAATGTAACTGTTGTCATCGTGCGGACGAACCCCGGAGACGCACCCGCCCGAGGTCGTCCAACGGCGGTGCGCCCCACACGAGCGTCTTTCCAACCGGGTCCAATAAATGCGGGAACGTGCGGTCGAGTACCGGAGCAAGTATGCCCCGGGGTGGAGATGAGTGACGAACGCTATTATCGCCTTTAGATGTGTTCGCGTTCACGTTCACTACCCCGCTGTCCAGATTTGATCCCTTTGGCACAACTTCTACCCCCGACCCAGACCCCGCAGCAGCAGTGGCAGCGTCCATCATTTCCCTCGCCTCCGCGTCCACGTCCGAAAAGTCGTCCTGCTTGACTGCGCGAATCGAGTACACCCACACCCCGGAGACGAACCCGGCGAGGACGAGCCCGGTGATGGCGTTTTGGAACCGGAAGGGGGCGCGTGCGCGGAGGAGGCCTGGGGACATGGCCTTTGGTGTGATAGCGCATGTAGAAAGACGAGCAAAACAAGAGGTGGTCAAGTGAGCCAGCAAGGGCAGAGTGGGAATACTTACATAGCTACGAGGCCTGTAGGATTTGCTGACTGCCTTGCGCGACAGGTAACGGTCTTCGGACATGGCTAAGCTGGAACGGAGGCACTCGGGTGTAAGTTCAACGACTTGTGTGGCTGTGTAGCCCACGTTTTGTTACAGATATCTATTTTCATTCCTTGGACGCCAACAACTTTTGCAACCGCTCCAGTTCTTTTTCTCGTTCGATCAAGATCCCCTTCCACTTTTCCTGCTCTTTGGAAATCTTGTTCCGCGCTTCATCCAACCGCTCCGACTCCTCCTTCTCCATATCGCTCGTGAACTCGGGCACCCCCCCGCGCGTCGTCTCTTGCAGCGAGGCTGGGTGCGACGTGTGGAACGGTGTAGGTTTCTTGGTGCGCTTGGGCAGTGGCGTCGGTGGGTGTGCCGTGAGTAGTGTGAGGAACGACTGGAACGGATCTGTGAATACGATCTCGTCGTATTGCCATGAGTACACGGGTCCGAGCTTGGCTGCGTTTTCGGGGGTTGGTATGTCGGGTTCACCACCCCCGTTCCCGTTTCCCACACCCAACGAGGACCCGGCACCGCTCGTAAAGGCATAGGTGACCGTCCAAGGGTGGAGTTTGAGATGGTGGTAGAGCGTGATCGCTTTCTCGCCCGACTCAGCGACGAAATGGATCCTGATTTGGATCTCGAATTCGCCCCAGCTGCGTGTAGGTTAGCCATGCGCGCAGAGAAAGGATGGAGACTCAACCCAGTCTCAGAGACCTCAAACGGCGGCTTGTCGACGTCTATTCGTTGATCAACCTCACAGCACGCTCTGGAACGACCGACGGAGACGTACTTCGAGACGGATTGGCATACGTTTCGTGGAGCTTGAACGTGACGCGTTTAATGAAATACCCCAGGTCGTCTGCACCTCCGACGATGTCCGCGTCTGGTGTGCTCGCGGCCCCGCGGACGGCGACGGTCCATCGATGTGTGTGGCCCTCGGGCGCGAGCTCCTTTTCGGTGGTGGTCAACACCGTTGCTGTGTTTCCATATATGATGGGTCTGTGTATCGTCACGCCCTAGAATACACAGAGATAAAAAGAGAAAGAAAGAAAAAGATGAGGAGGAGGACGTACTCGTATGCGGACGCGGTCAGCCATGACGAGAAAGGCATGTCATTGGTTTCGGGAGGGCTCGGCATCCAAACGCCGTTCAGACTCCGACGACCTCTGCTCTCTCTCACTACTCGCCATGTTCCTCGATTCCCTGGTAAACCGTACGTTCTTACACGCAATCGCACGCCTATTCTTTCTTACAAAGTACCAGGCCCCAACAACGTGTTGGAGCAGCAAAAGGTGTTCCAGGTACATCGTCCAACATCGGACACGAACCATCCACTCACTTGTCTTTTGTCCAGTCATCCCACGTGCCCGTTTACATGCGGTCACCACGGGCAAAGCTCTACCTAGGTACGCACGCCCTCCTGTGTTTCATGACCTTTCTAACCTTGACCCGTCTCCGCAACAGGTGTCTACTTTAGCATTTACGCCGTCGGTATGCTCGGCACCGCATATGGCATGTACTCACTCGTCTTCGTACGTTATTCCTTTTGATCGTTGTGCGTATTCTGGATGCGCTGACCTACGAACGCACCCTCGTAGTCCAAACCAATGAAAAAAGGAGAATAAATACACGCATAGAGCTACTTCTCGTCGTATTCTTTCAGTGCACTCATACACACATTGTGTCGCCTTTGAGTGGCATACAAATCACGCATCGTGACATGTGTGGAAGATATTCAATCCTCTCCTTATTCCCGTCTTTCTCTACTCTTTAATGCCACGCAGCCCATCCCGGATACATTTTGGCCTGCAATGCCAATTTGATGAGTGAACATGAGCGAGGGACAAGACGAGTCACATACCAGATTCACCTGGTCTGTCGCCTCCTGGATCAACATGTCCACTAGATTGCTCGTCGAAATCTCGCGATCGTCGCCGTTCCCCGACCCGCTGCCGCCGTGATGCCGAGACTTGATGTTAGACGGCGAATACACCCCCCTTAGCTTGCGCTCGATCGGTCGGAGCGCGTTCTTGGCCAGGTGACGCAGATCCGTCGAGGACCTGACCGCATTGCGTCGTTCGCGATCCTGCATGGTCGTTTTCATATTAGCTCGTGTTCGTCATCGTTGAGGGTACGCCTACGCACCATTTTGCGTTTCTCATCCTCCCATTCGACCAAGGGGTCGTGAATGAACGCGTCGAGTACGCTCATCAACGAATCCTTGTTGTCCCTGAGCAACCCCATCGTGATCTCGCACGCGATCCGGAAGACGCCTTCTACGCCCGTCACGCCTAGTCCGTCGATCATGTTTTGCGTCAGACGGAAAGGCACGCGTTCGGGGACTTCGAGAGTTTTTCCCTATTTTTGTTATTATTGATGTGGTGGGGAAATAGAGAAAATAGACGGCGCACCTTTTCAAAAAGGCAGTTAAAGTCGACGTGTACGACGTCGCCAGTGTTGGTGTCGAGGAGAATGTTTTCGCAGTGTCGGTCGCCGAGCCTGAATGGCCATAGAAGAATAAATAAGTAAACGATCGGCACGCATCGTCCAACGTGAAGATGACCGACCCAAGGATGAATCCGACCATGGACATTACCGCTGCCGTCCGTGCAAACATCAACCGACTTGCGAGCCATGCCGACGGCTCGGGGAAAGTCTCTACGAACCACTCGTGAAACACAGGTGGGAATCTGAGGGGGAGGGGTGACAAAACAACTGCAGACTATAAACGACATACGTGGGCAGAACCCGCCTCACAAACATTTCCGCTGCGTCCTTGTCCGACCCTTCCTTGATCCTTCTAAACACGTCACCCATCTCGGGACTCTTTTGTCAATGTCATCATACACGCTGCTTGGGAAAGAAGAGAGAAAAAAAGCGCACCCAACTTCTGACCCGCTTTGCTTCGTAGTACCTCAGCAACACGGGACGAATGGGAACGGTGTTCGGAACCCATTGTATGAGGCCACACTCTTCGTTGAGCGTTACCACGCCGTACGTGCGGACATCTAGGTACCACCAAGCGATTCGTCAAGTCCAAATCCATCAGCGCGAACACGTACAGAGAGAGAAAGAAAACAGAGCGATACGCACAGAGCTGCCTTCGTCGAGACTCCGAGTTGGCTTTCAGCAGCTTGTTGATGATCGCGTTAAAGTCCATCAGCCGCGCGTCCTTGCGAAGATCGTCCTTGGGTTTGCAGAGGAACATGTATGTCTGTCCGTTCGATCCGACGATCGTGATCTTGCGTGGCTTGGCGAGCGACTTCATGACTTCGATCTCGTCCGCAAACTCTACACGACATCGATGAGCCTGTTCAGCACGCAACACCCATCCCCCCCGTAGACGAAGAAAAAGAGGGGGCCATACCTGCAAACGTAGGGGCCGCGATCGGGAAAGGCACATGCGTCGAGTTCTCAGTCGAAGATGCAGGCGGTAGATTGGCAGTGAGCGATTCCTGGAGCGGAATGAGCAGTTTCGACTTGCCTGCAGCATGGAGCTGCGGGAAGTCACGCCGCATGCTGAGTGGCTTGGTCTCATCCTGGATGGGGTGGTTGCACAACCTCAACAGCTCCTCCGTCATCCTGTATGATTGCAGGATGAGATCTGGGAGGTCCGTTTGGGCATACGCGGGATTGCTCTGTGGACGTGTTCGCGTGACGACGATTGACGGAGCGGACGACATAGGGCAGCATAGCAGGAAAGACATACCTGGAGACGATCGAGTATCGTCCGTCCACGCGCCTCACGGTTCTTCTTGGTAGACTTGACGACGGACGTAAACAGCCATAATGCTTGCCGTGGGTATTCGCGGATGACCCTGCTGATGATCAAGGACAAGACCTCATACACCTTTTCGTTCGTGTGTCCTACCCTAGACACGATTTGAGGGAACGCCGAGAACCACTGCCGCCAAGGTCAGTATGTGGTAAACCTGGAGTGCCCGTGGGCATGAAGAGAACGCGCCTTGTAAGCCGGGACGGTCTTTACCGCCTGACATATGGCATCGTGAATATTCTTGTTGAAGATGGCATGATTCGCTGTCTTGGGATTTTCTCCAAAGTCCAACCAAAGTGTCAGCATGCGGGGTATCGCTTGATATACGTATTTTGAGCCCAGGGCCACGGCCTTGGCGTAATTCTTGACCGTATGTGCGTTCATTCGAATAGCCCTACGATTAATTTAAATTATTTTATGTATCCCCAAAGCTGGCGATTTTTGCATACCGCTCATCGTCCGGAGAAGAGAGTTGCTTGACGCAGTGATCGTGGAACCTTCCAAGATGATACAAAGCGCTCTCCATCATCGTACCCTGGGTCGAAGCAGTCTGGAACGCTTTGAGGAGCTGTGACGGCTCGTACCGATCCGACTCGTTCATCCAACGCGCCCGTAAGATATGTGCCTATAACCAACGATAAATACGTGTCCCTTTCGAGCAAGAGAAAAAGAGAAAAAAAGGAGGCTCGCCTTGCCCCTCATGCGCTCTACTTCAGGGTCATGACTACCGCCCGCCGTCAAATCGATCGTGTCCGGATCCTCCATCAAACCGCTCAGTCGCATCGAATTTTCGAGTTCCTGGAGCGCCCGCAGTGGTTCGCCTGTCGCTTTGACGAGCTTAGCGCTTTCCATAAAGTAAAACGGCGCTTTGACTTGCTGCGCCTGCAGTGTGGCCGAGTATGCCGTCTGCCACTGTTTGGCTTTACGTGCGATCTTGGCGCTCGCGATCCATGATTGGGCAATCTCCTTGGTGATCAGCGGCGAGCAACGAGGACTATTTTTTTAAAAAAATCCGTCAGAGTCGTCCGAGTGCAGTTACAAACATCTCAAACCTTAGTGAAAACGCAGTCCGCCGCATGCTCAACACTGCTTGCCGAACTCGGAAATTAGGGAGCGTGGAGTCGAAACGGGAAGCGAGACGACCTCCGAGGGACTTGATCGCCTCGCGCCGACTTTGCGAACGCTGAACGTTCGCAGACACGGCATCGTAAATAAGCTCCGTCTCGTGGAGCATGTGTAGATCTAACAAGGCGTCGTACGACTGACGATACCCTTTGGCTCCAGCTGCCGTGATCGGTGCACCCAAGACAGCGCGTGCATTGCTAAGTGCGGATGCTACGTCGTCAGCGTTTCCCGCTCGCATGGCCAGGAGAACGCGGGCTTTCATGATGTATGGAGATGTTAGTTCGTTGTTGGCTGTGATCTGTTGAAGATCGTCCCAGGCGCCCATCATCCAGGCACTCTCAGCCTGAAAGCCTGCTAATGCAGATTCCCAGTCAGGATTCCGAACAAGTACACCTCGCACGTGAGTTCGTAGAGTGTCTGAAATAGATCGTAGTATTATTGAACTTCGCTCGGAATATAAGAAAATACGGACCATAGTGGCCAAGATTTCTCAGACAACGTAACAAACCTAAGTGGAACTCCAGATTGTCGGGAGATTGCTGCAGACGAACCTCCCAACAACTTTGGGCACTGGTCCATTGTCCCGTACTCTCGTTCTGTCGGATCATGTGTTCCAGAGACGGCGAAATTATGAGCGTAGCTATTCCTTCCATCCCATCGGGTTCATCGAGATGAGCATATATCTCGTGCAGATGTTCGTAGAGCTGGGTAAGTTCCTTGCTCGATGTGGGTGTGTTGCGTTCTCGAAGCGCAACAATCTGCCGCTCGAAATTCATCATGGACCTCGCGTATGCTTTGCATTGTAGCGAGGCTTGAGCCATCAACTCGTGATTGATGTTGGTCAGTAAGGAGTCGATTTGAATAAGCTGTCGTTCGCTCTGTAGCTCCTCGACGCTTACTCGCGAGCGTTTGTTGTTCTCCACTTTTTTGGAACTGATATCCTGGCGCAGGATACGCACGTACTTGTTGACGTGGTCAAGGAGCGTGAAGACGACCTAATCGTATGTCAGCGTTGACCCTGATTGGTGTACTAGCTGGCCTAACCTGAGCACTAAGGAATTTCTTATCCGCACTGGACGAGCTGCGTTCGTCGACCTGGTCCTCAAGCACAGCCAATAATTCCTCCCGTATGTCATGTATGTCATTCTCTTGCCCAGACAAAAGAATGTTTAAAACAAGGTGAGGCAACAGGTGATGCGCTACCCCAACATCCTTATCCCGCAGAGCTGGCCGCAAGACGCTGAAAATCCTTTGGGCAACTTGACCGGATGCCCTCGAAATGAGATACGTCGTCCACAACTGGAGCCATTCGCGATATGTATTTTGCCGCGGGTAGATCGGGCGCTCGGGTGGTACGAGCGTGTTATCAATATTTTGAAACTGGAATCGACCTTCCAACATCGGAGTGACAATCTCGAGAATATGTTTCGGCAGACTGGCCCATCGATTGCGCACCTTCACCGGGACCGGGACCGTACTCCTCGGTGATACGAGCGCCGAGGTGAAACCACAGAATCGCAGGAGCTCTTGAATGCTGTACGAGAGACGACCTTGATATTTGATATCGCTCGTAGAGCGAAAAGTGGTGACTAGAACATCCTTGATGAGATGTAATGCGAACAAAACGGCCTCATCCTGGTCCGTAAAGTTGCTCCGTACAACCATGCGCGTATCGCTGGAGCCGATCTCACAACGGTCCGGATCGGCGGCTCCTATAATCCCCATACATTCGAAAGCCAGCAGTCGTAGTCCCTCCATGTCATCTCCATCGCGCGATGCAATATTAAACAGCGATGACTGTATTTTTCCGACCAGTGGATCGAATGCGTCTCCCGACGCTAAGCCGCGAACAAAGTCCGGATGGTCCACCAATATCAACATCTTCAGCTCGCCCAGGAAATGCAAGGTAATGGCGTAATTGTCGCTATTAAGTTGCGCTAGAATCTTCTGTAGCTTCTCTCGTGGATCCCAGGAGGCCCTGCGTTGCATGAGCTCTTGATGGATGTCTCCCAACTCTTGGATACTTCTTAGGTCGACTACTTCATCCAGGTGTCCTCCGGATAAGTCACCAATGTCGAATACGATGAACCTAAGGCATTCCCTCGCGATTTCCCGAGAAGCGGGTATTAAGGAAGGCCACAAGGATGCAATGGTCGCGCTGGTTGCTACAATGTGGGGACCGACATCTTGAGGCGCGAGATTCTTGAGGAATATGAGCCATGTCGACAGCGTGACATCCGTCAGCTCTGGGATCAGAGACATGGTCTGGAGAGTCGCCATCACCTACAGAGCAGTGAGAACAACATCATTCGCCTTCAAAATCGAGTTACCTGGGGAGCAATGCTTGGAAGTGCGTCACTGACGTGTACGATCAATGCTCCAAATGCTCGAATGATTTGTCTCTTCGCAAGGGTCGTCTTTTTCCCCCGAATGTCTTGTAACATTTCGCACATGTAAGACACGATACCCAACAAGTTGGTCTTCAGCAACTGAATCATGTCTCCGTTGTTGTCTTGGCTCCCCGTGTTCACAGACATGATGCGACCAACTTTCTTGAGTGCACTGACCGCCTGAGAGTGCAGAAAGCCAAGATGGTCTTCAGCTTTGGAATCAAGGTATGCACGACCACTTACCGACGCCGATTCATCAAGATTTTCATTCCCAAGCATGACCATTAAATCTGCCAAAAGCGGAAGCAAGTTACTATGGACGATACCCCTCAGGTCTATCGATCGTCGGTTGGCCTCGTCGGCATCCGCTCTCACTATTTTCACGATGAATTCCAATGCCTGGTTCGTCTGTCCCGGTCCTTGCAGCCGAAACACATGCGCAAGAATCTGAGAGGCGTCACCGAGGAAAAGGATCGACAGCTTCTTTCCCAATTCGCTCGCGATCTCTTCGAGTACTTTGATCTCGCGTTCTGCAAAGAGGTGAGGAAGCGCATGCGGTCGCGTGATCGACAAGAAGCTGTTCGGATAGAGGCCTAAAAACTGACACATCTCCAAGAATAATTGCGGGTTCGTGCACTTGCGAGCAACGACAAACGGCGCGATTCGGGGAAGGAAAGGCGATATAAATCCTTGCGGTGGCTTCTTGTACCGTTTTGTCAGCTCGATCAACTGTTATCTACGTAAGCTCAACTGTACGCGATGTCAAATCCGTGCTTGCCTCTGTCAGCGCAACGCTTTTCAATACGGGATTGCGTTCTCCAAGTTGCGAGACTAGATGAAAGACAACTTCTTCTAGAACTTGTGGATGAGCATCGCTGGAAACAATTAGCTACACACGCGAAGGATCTTCGATAGAAACAGACTCGCGTTCCAATTAACCCAAGCGTAATCAACGTCGTCTCTTTGATCGAGTATCTGGCTCCCGTGTGAAGGAAGCCAACGAGGTGGAAAAATAGTCCTTCTATCTGCATCCAACCCCCTTGGTCATTTACACATACTTTGACCAGATGCGCAAGAGCTTGGCTGGAGACGGTTGAGTATGCCCTACGAACCGAAGTCGACATTCACGTACCCGGCAAACAATCTCGAGCATCTATCCTTGTCTGATACTCCACGGTGGAGTAACTCAAGCACGGGTGTGCTGTTACTGCCAAGCAGGTATACAGCATGGTGTTTGACAATCATTAGTATGGCCCGATATGTGGCGCCGCGAACCTCGGGCGTAACATCTTCCGAGGAACCAACGAGAAGCTCGCTAAGCAAGGAAAGCGTAGATTGAATTGCTGGAACGCCACCATCAAACCAAAGAAGTAATTGGGTGACGAT
The DNA here is from genome assembly GCA_038089755.1 of Leccinellum rugosiceps. Lineage (NCBI taxonomy): Eukaryota > Fungi > Basidiomycota > Agaricomycetes > Boletales > Boletaceae > Leccinellum > Leccinellum rugosiceps. The sequence goes on along the minus strand of JBBPLL010000058.1, from coordinate 68,322 downwards.
GGATGAGGAGTAGTCAGCAATGGCGCTTCTGACGGCGGCAGACCTGAAGTGGCTCGTCAGCGCCGACATAAAATACCAAGAAATCAGTTACCTCTGTGAACCATTCCTGCTTAACAGGTGCAGACCACGCCCTGCGAATTCATCATCGGTCATGGCAAGGTCGCTTGTCCACTCGAGCTCCTGTGTATCAACCACATTTTGGAGCGCTTGCGTGGCTCGGACGCGCCAACTTTCCGCCGGAGGGATATTTTCTTGAACACCTTGGTTCCCGGCCTGCAATGCCTCCACGTCTCTTACGATCCCCTGCCAATTTTCATATAACCCATTCTCCTGGAAAAAGCTCTTGACAGCCCGCAGAGTCGTGCCATCCAATTGATCCAGGTGTCTGCGCAAAAATGTGGACGCGAGTACCTTGTGCAATCAGTCCGCCTCCGCCTGTATCTAATGCACGAAACATACGAACTCGCAATTCATTCCCAGCATTACGCCATTCCTCCTTAGCCAAAACACGGAGAATGGCAGTTGCTTGAAACGGAGTCAATCTCAAACAACTATCTCCTTCGCTCGCAAATATAGAAGCAAGTGCGCTCTCAGAAGGATGGGATGGACTCCTAGGACCTTCTTCCAGTCGATGGATCAGAAGACGGGGGAACAAGATCCCAAGAGCATCCCGAAAACCTGGACCCATTGGGACCGTGACTTGTGCAGCATGGATGGTACGAAGTAAGCATCGCGACCGCACCAAGTCCGTGGTAGGGCAACTAAAACAACAATCAAACGTGAGAGAGATGATTCGTGTGGTGCACAACAAGAGATCGAAAGTAAAACACCGAGTATCCTCCGACTGTTGCAACACTTTGGAAACGATGTGGGCGATGACGCTGCAGAACACGGGAACAAACGATCTAGTTGGTAGCCTGATGATGTCTGCGTTATCTGGAGGCACCTAAATCGAGTTTCAGAGTAGCTTTGACAGGTCGTGTGTGGAAGTATCCTACGGGGGTATCTACTTTGTTGGAAGGCGCTCGTCTTAGATGTGGCTCTGAATAAAACTGGATATCCAGGGGGAAGTCATCCTGCGACTTGCTGAGAATGTCTGCACAAGTGAGGAAGAGAAGGATGCGTCGAGGGTTGTACACCACTCACCGTACGTCCAACCAAGCAGGTCCCGCAGCAGCGAATGCGTCACGATTCTCTGGGAGACCTCTGCTCTGAACGGAGAAGCAAGTAATTGGCACAAGATGTGCACCAAAATGTTTGTCGCCTTGGAGAATAACGTAGTGGGGTCCAGAAGGTCGGAAAGGCTATCATTGGTGGCGTCGAGCCAGGACTCGGCTGATACACAGAGGGCAAGCAGTCTCACGAATAACTTCCCCACGAGATCCTTTTCGTCAAACCACACAGGTCGCGACCTGTGTGAAACATGATCCAAGACGTCGAGCGAGACATGTGTGAGCATGATGCGTTCGTTGGTCGTGCCCTGTTTTATGGACGAGAAATACGGAAAGTAGCCATAGACCTGATCTGCGAGTCCTGATAGCATGGTAATCCAGGCAGCTGTGTCGTATACGGGGTTGGCGCTATCTCCGGCCGAGTTTTGCATCAGGGACCTCAAGAACTCCAGGAGTTGTTTTGGAGCGACAACATCCTCGCCATCTGGAGTTTGGAAAGTTGCTGGAACACAACTAGAAGGTGGATCGCTCATTCACGGGAGAAGGAGAGGTGGCAACTTGCACGGTACTTGAACTTGAAAGAGAAACGGTCGGGATGGACCGTGACGCGTCGCGCATAGTAATACGCGAGATTATCAGATTACGTAAAGACAGCCCTACTTGCGGCCAGCACGCCGTTTCTCTCTCGCTTTTACTCTCTCCATCGACTTCTGCTCCGCCCTCTCTCCTTCCAACGAACCAGACACCTTGTTCATGCGCTCCCTATATGCAGAATCCTTCTCCATTTGCTTCCTGTGCTCCACAGACGCAAGGAACTTGGCGTCCTTACGCAACTCGCGAATGGCTCCCTTGCGCTCCTGCTTGACCTGATACCGCAGCTTGGATGCTTCGTTGCGCTCACGATCCGGATCGTGCTTCCGAGCATATGATGATGAGCTCATCTCAAACTTGGGGATATACGTTGGGATGGGAATCGGTTTATGAGCCTGCAAAAGGAGTGACTTGCGAGATTGCCGGGCAAACTTGAGCAAACGTGTGATCTTGTCTTGCAAAGAGGTAACCCGTGACTGTCGGCGAATGAGGACTAACAACTGATGCTAATGCGAGATCGTACCTGTACATCTTCCGACAATTGTCGGCATTCCAGCCCCAAGAGTATCAGGTTGATTGGCTCGTATAGTTCGACAAACCCATCGAGGGATTTGTACATATTGGCGAAACGTTCTAGCAGACTAAGCGCTAGCCCAAGAGCATCAATCTTGGTTTGCTCCGTAGGACTTGCTGATGTCATGTACACCAAATCAGGTTTCTGGAATACGAGGTTTTTAGCTTTGTTATTATCAATCCTCAGCGGCTTGCACAATGCGGATCGAAAATCCGGACACGGGAAGGCGCCAGGCAATGACTTTGCGCTTGTGAACGCATGAGGCGCAAGGTGTAACGTGGTATTGACAACGAAGTTTACGGCTTCTGGGACAAAGCGCTTCGATAGGGATTCATATTGCAAGAACAGAGAGGACAGGAACAAGCCCCTCGCGATGTCCCCGAATGACCTGACCCGACACAGTCCAAGATATGCCCCCATGAGCAGGCGAGCAGGCGAGATGACCGGATGGCTCATGTCACTAGTCGGCCAGATAATTCCTATCACCCGAAGGAGACTAAGTTCGGCGACACCGGGCCATGTTCTTGCGTCGGCTTCCAATGCACCGGTCGCCAGACCACGTTTGAGATTTTTGTGCATAAGGGAAAGTTTTTCCACGAAATACTCTGCCGACTCAATCGGATATGATCGACAGAGTGTGAACAAGTGCGGAACGAGGGCCGATATTAGCTTCGACTTTGATGCTGGCGGTGATGCTATATACAGTACATGATCAACAAGGGCCCTCGCAAGATTCTATTAACAGAGTTAGGAAGGGATATGCCGAGATCATCATCCTCACCTGTAACTTGGGTTTGTTTTCGGGTGCGAGACTGTGATGATAGAGTGTTCGGATCCTTTGCACCACCGTTAGGACGGCAGAATCCGAGAGACCTTCGATAATCTCGAGGAACTCATCGTGGCTCGCGGGTGCGGGAAACGTATAGGGTAACTCCTGCGCGGCCTTCGCGGCTTCGGATGATCGTCCAACCTTGCGGTCTGGACTCTTTTTAGTATTGGTGTCCTCTTCTTCCACGTCGGATGCCTCATCGCTAATAGGTAGATGATCTTCTCCGAAACCTTCAAGGTCCTCTTCATCAGACTCTTCATCAGACTCTTTTTCACTGCCCTCCATCCCATCGCCCTCAGACGAATCACTACCCACTTCAACATTGAGACCAGCTCCGAGTCCACCAAATGATTCTTCCTCCATGAAATCGTCATCTAAGTCATCGCCTCCGCGAGGACGTTTCTTCCTCTGTCCACCGGCATCTTCCTCATCACTCCTGCCTGGGTCTTCACCGAACATGCGCAACCTTCGTTGTTTCTCTGCTTTTTCGAGTGCTTCCTTCTGTTCCAACGCGAGTTCTTCCTCCGTTTTTGTTCTGTCCTTTGGCTGCGCCCGTTTATCGAACGCGAGTGCGCGGACCTGTTTGTCATAGTCCATGGCATCATCGTTCACCAGTGCAGGAAATTTCGTGTCATCTGCATCATCGATATCTATAGAGGATGGATCGCGGGTATAGAGGAGCTCTCTGAGCGAATTAAAGTCTTGATCGAGCTCATGCCGTATATTTTCCTCTTGTTCTTTCTCCATCTGACGACGCAGCTGTACCGAGCAATGTCTCGTTAAGCCATTACCGGTAGACCAAACAGGTAAATACCTTGTGCGCCTTGCTTTTGGCAATAACTTCAGCCATGACTTCGGCCTTGGACTTTTTTCGATCGGGCTACACAGGCTGGTCAGGCAGTCTTTACGAGACAAAGGAATCAACCTATTTTACCTCGTCTACATTTTTCTTCTTGTCATCGTCAAACCCACCAAAATGTGCCCTCTGAACAGTATCATGATCGAGTTGACCTTCGGAGACGATCAAACGCGTTCCCGCAATACTAAACACAACTCACCCTCACCATCCTCGTCCTCATCGACGGGTAGCAAGATATCATCAAAATCGTCCAAATTGGACAAACTTTGGCCATAATGCGTCAGCTCGTCCTCGTTTTCTAGATTGAACGCAGACGCCTTGGATGCACGTTGCCTCTCTCTAGTAAATCGCTCCAGCATACGTTCCTCGAGAGAAATTGATGGGTCGTTTTCGCCAAATCGTCGATCGACGACACCGCCCACTCGTCCCCTCTGTTCAACCTCCTTCAATAGTAATTTTTCTCTCTGTGCGACGCCAACACGAACGTGGTCAGTACACACATGACGACGACAAGGACGATTCTACTTGCTGCATTCCAGCTTGCTTGCTCTGCGCTGGTCGACCTGACACCCCCTTGACCTTCCGTCCACCGACATCGTGCTTGAGCCGATTGACCTTGACGTCAAACGGGTTGAGCTTTTCTTGTATTTCGCGTAGCCTCGCGGCTGATTTGACTTTGGCGTGCTCAGTCAATGGGGTGGACTTTTTTTTCTTGCCGTTGGGTCTATGAATCCCGGCTTGCGAAAGCGCAGACTTGAGCTGGGATAGCTGGGATCCCTTGGCCATCGTTGTGAACTAGCAAAGTAGAGCGTCGCGACACACGTCCGAGTCAGATGCGGTCACACCAGTCACGTTTTCGTTGTACTGTCCAACTTTCCAACTTACGGCCATTTCGACTGAGTCAGGCCTACTTTGTCAGAACGACGATGCCGGTCGGGCTCGCATTCATTACATCCACGTCTATATGTCGTTGCTCTCCATCGCATCGCACCCAATATAGAACAACAGTGCCCCACGGCCCCCCACACCGCCGCTATAAGGTTCACATTTCCCCTCCTCCACCGCAGTCAAAACCAATTCAACACAGGTTCGATTCATTCTGGTGGTAAGCAACTAGCCAGCCCCCTTACACTTACATAGATCATTTGGCCTCACGGAGGGAGCGTCTTATACGGTCGCCGGATAAGTCCCCCGGCCTATGCCGGCTTCTGTCGCTTCATTTCTTTCCCCCAGAGGCTCCGCGGCCACCCTCACGGAGGCCCTTCCGAATGCCCCCCCTTTCTGAGTGCTGTCAGCGGCTCACTTGCGGCAGTTCCACTCGGCGTGAACCCATGGGAGTTCGCACCACCACCGATTCAATTAAATTGCGACTGCCGGCAGCACATCCGGATTCAGTCGAACCCTCACGTCACGCGTGCGGGTTCGGCGGACTCAAGCTGGCAGGATCAACCAGTCTTCGACGCTTCTTTCTCCCGCTCCCTCGAAAAAAATCTCGGTCCGATCGTGCCCATCGGAACGCAGGAGCCTTTCACCGACCAAATTACCCTATCATGTCGGCCGAACCCTGCGTAGAAGTCGTAGTCTAGGTTCGCTTATTACGACTTGCAGAGTAAGAGACACCACGGGACCACTCCGCCGCCTCCGAGGCAGATTTGAACAAACCAACATGATCCTCTCCGAGTCAAGCGCTTCCGAGATGTTCGCTGAACGGTGCCACTCAGACGAAACAAAAACGAGCTGGCCCTTTTGTCTCTCAGGTTCGATCCCAAACCAACCTCCAATGGTGCTCTGTACGTATATACACAATCCCGAAAGGGGGGTGAGAAATAGGCTCCGATGTAACGCCGCTATGATACCATGGCGTCCCGGTGCTTCTTCGTCGCCATCACCCCATAAGTAAGTACATACCGGGACGTACACGGGCTTGTCGCGCAACGCGAATTCTAGCACCAGTTACTATTGGTTCGTGCTTGCGCCACGCGTTCAAACGGCCACAAGCAGACCCAGAGCACATTATTACATCACCCGTGTACTCCCCCATGTCTGATCGTATCTCGGGCAGTATCTCCGGTCCACGAGAAAAGGACCGTGTTGGCATTCCCGTTCCCTGTCAAACGGTGGAGGTGCAGCGCAGGCGCCCACGGTCGATGTACCTCTCTAAAATGTGACTTGCTTCACAGCGGACGGGCGTAATTGGACATAAAGGTGCGCGGGGTCGTCGGAGGCTTTGCCAGCGCAGCCAAGGCCCCCTTAACCCCAAACAAAGTCGTGGGTGCTTCTGGCGTGCCTCGTGTTCCACAGCTTAGAGTGGCCATGTCCGTATTCTATTATCTGAAAGCGTGCTACTCTTTTTTTGTTCACAAGGTAAACCTTAAATGTACGTCAATCCATGGAAAAAAAGTTACTAGGGTAGCTGAGACACGCGCCAATGACGCCTTGGAACGCATAACATTCGGTTCGTCGGCCTTCGCTAAGCCGGTCCATAGTCCCTGGGTGGCGAAAGGGGCATTGCATTCATTTACGCCACCGTGGCAGCTTCTCAGTCGTACGTCGTCACTGGTTGTCATCGCCCACGATTATGGGTGCCAAAAATTCTAATTCAAGGTATACTAAAAATGCACTAACAATCCGAATAGTACTAGTACAGTCCCGTCATTCACTGCTGCCGTCGTTTTCGTACATTATCTGAGGGTATCTAGCATCGCGACAACGACCCACAGGGTAGGAGAGAGGTGGGGTATGTGAGGCCTAGGTGAACAAGTGGATATGTGCAATATGGTCATAGTCGACAATTGCTGGGTGCGATGTAGAAGATACAAGTCGATCGAAGTCGGTGGGACAACCACTGGGGTGATAAATATCGTGACTTTTTCAGTGGTGCCACTTGATCGTCGTCGTTTTGAGCGATTGGGAATAAATAAGCCTTGTTAACTACCGAGGGCTGCAACTGGAATCAATGTGGGGTACGCGCGAACTCGAAGGATAATAAATAGGGTCAGGACATAAAAAAGCCCCGAAAGATCGATTCATGAGGAGGGGAGGTCGGTGACAGAGGAAAGCAAGAGAGGCGATGCATGGGGAACTGGAGACACCTGCAATGGAGCGTCTGGCGTGAGAGTCTGCAAGGGCGCAGGCGACCGTGACGGCATGGGTGGCGAAGCAAACTGAATATTGCGCTGCGCGGGCAGTGACCCGTGCCGGAAGCTATCCGGCTGACCCTGGTACATCGCTGACTGTGGATAATAATTGGGAGTAGTCGCAGCTTTGCGAGGTACAGGATGCGATTGTTGAAGGGAGGCAATGTCCGTGAGAGGCGCATTAGGAAGACGGATAGGCGCCTGCAGGCCCGACTCGACTGGCGGACTTTGTGAGGTACGGGGAATAGGGAAGGTTGAGACTGCGGGAGAGGAAAAGGCGGACGACTGTGACGATGTAGTGCCCGGAGTAGGGGGTTGGGAGGAACAGACCGAGACTGCAACAAAGTTAGAACGGACGCGAATACCTGGAGTGGGTGCAGACACATACTGTTGTCATCCCAGTCGCTGGCCCCGCTGGAAGCAGTGCTGGATACCGAATTGCGACGAGTGAGACCCATCTCACTGGGCTCATGCTTAACAGACAAAGAAGCGGCGACGGATCCAGATTTTGGCGTCTTTTTGTCCACCGAGGTGGCGCCGGCAGCTTTGCGCGTTTTGCCACCGGCGCGGAGTTCGTCGAAGCGCAAGGGGCGGGGACGGAGATGAGTGCGCTCATAGAGCCCACACTTGTTGCAGACAATTTTTCCGGGATTGAGGGTGGAACGACGCCACGAAGGAGGCTCTGTGGTATGGCAATTGAAACAGCGGCGACGAAGGTACTGGGTTTCCTTGCTCGCGGCGTCGTCGGTGAGCTGTACTGGAAGGGCGGCGCCAGCAGAAGGTAGGTAAGAGGGATGGTGAGGCTGTAGGGGATAGCCGAGCTGAGAGGGGACGATGAGCGGGGTGTCCTCGAGCTTGATTGCTTGGTGGTCTGCGCGGTCTGAAACGGGCTCAGGGTAGAGAGGGTAGTCAAAGTACTGGTGTTGGGGGAGGTCGTGGCGTACGTAGGGGTAGGTAGCGCGACGAGGCACGACGTGCGTGTTAAGGTGGTGTTGCTGCTGGTGATGGTGGTGGTGTTGCTGCTGCTGTTGCCACTCTGCATAGTGGGCGGTGTCGTCGATGTAGATCGAGTCGGGGGCATGGGGGTCGTGGGTCTCGTTGTCGTAGAGCTCATGAAGGAGGGAGCTTGGCTGGGCCGCGTAGGGGCTGAACCAGGTGGGGTCGCTGTGGATCATCGCGTCGGATTCCTGGAAGATGTGGGGGGTAGATCCGATCGGGAGGTTGTGTTTTGTGTTCATGGGATGGGGGTAAAGGTAGTCGGACTCATTGGGTGAGGGCGTGCGCGGTGTAGAAGAAGCGTCAGAAAAAGACGGCGGGGAGGGGTAAGTATCGAACTGCATCATTTAGTAGAGCGTCGCAGCAACTGGCTTACCATCGGACGGTCAGCTCGAGTGTTATAAGAACAACGCTGTCCATGTCTTTATTAGGAATTTCCTTTTTTGGTCGGAGCCCATCTACCTTCCCAGATTTCGGCTACTCTTTCTTTCTACCGTACCGCTCTTTCGGACCCCCGGGACATCCCGCCTAACTGATCTCAGATCGTCCACAACATATGCAAATATACAAATACAACACGTCCAAACACAGTGACATAACAGCGTGGCCGCGTTACGTCAATGCTGTTTTCCCACGCACAGCTCCTCAGACCCCCGTGCCCACCCCTCCCTTGCTAGTTTTCTCCTTCGTTTCTCCTCTCCGCCGGTCCAACGTTCGTCGCTCTCCCCCATCGGTGCCGCCCAATCCGGACATGCGCAACTACGCTCCCACCGCACTTCATCCCGCCTCCTCTGTCATCCCGATTCGCCATTGCGACATTTCCGCCAAATCCCAATAATCGCCCGCACGTCACTTGCAGAGGTCACGCCATCCCCGATCGTCCCCTCCTTGTGCTACACAACCCACGTGTTCTCCTCTGGCGGTGAGATCATCATGCCCTCTTGCTCGTTCCTCCCCCCGCCCCTTTGAGTCCGTCTGACTCTGAATTCTTGCCACAATCGTTTGGCGGCCGATTTGAACAGCCCCATTCATTTCCTCCGGCCATGCTGTATGTATCTGCTTTGCCTAGCACATTCTCACGCCCGATATATATGGTATCCTCATCTTCACATCCGCATCCTCCATTTGCCAGTCCATGCTTGCTACTGCTACCTAGCCCTATGTATGACGAGCTGTCCTCCATGCAATACATAACTTGCCCTACGTGTACATCATCTTCTGCCACTGTTTTGATGGATCGGCGACGCCGACACACGTGTATCATAGAGCCACTGTTCCTGTTACAGATCCCATGCGTTATCGCACTGCTAACGCGCGTCTACTGCTTTGTTGCCTCCTTACGATGACTCCTTCAGAGGCCACACTGCCAATGATCGAGACCAACGTTGGTTTCTGCCAATCCGGTGCATCCCGATGAAACCGTTCACACATACAACACATCATTGCACTCGGTAACTTGGCTGCACTCCGCACTGAATTCAACTGAGTTGGACGCATCTTTGCCATCCCTGCTCCCGTCAACGTCAAGGAGATCAACCCTCTTGCGTCCACCGCCGCAGATGGCAGATACGGTAGATGATGCGCGCGCCCCACCGATTTCCCAAGACACCAATCGACGTTGTTCCGCTTGCCCAGATACAACGACACGCCCCAATTGTCATTCTTCCTGATCCAGCATTAATGCTGTAGTGACAATTGCAATATTATCGAAATCCACACTTTCCTGTGCCTTGCTTCGCGCCGCAAGCTTATATGTTCCCATTTCAAAATCACTGGGGTCAATTTGGGGTTGGTTCTCGACACATCTCGCCATCTCCGCAGCGCCGCGTCTCTTGCTACCCGTCCTATAATGAAATGACGAGATGTTGGTCGTCAAGAATTGCCCTGGATCGTTCTTCGGTGCTTCTCTCCTAGGTCTTCAGCCTCTGGTGGATCCTGTACCACAGCACAGTCGCCGTGCGTCGTCGAAAGTGTGATTCTCACGTGTCGTCCCGTAACGCTCGATTGCGGCCTGCTTCCCCGGGCATGTGCAGTGGAGAAATGGAACCGATGAGGATCACTCACCCGTCCAGGCCATCCGTGACGGCACCGTTCACTGCTCAATCATACCGATACCTCAGTGATCAGTACACTGCAATGCGGCTGGCGAAAAAGATAGACGGTTGTGGTACAAAGCCCATGATCGCCAAGACGGGACGAGAAGACGCTTCCATCTTTTCGTTTATCGGCGCATCCAAGAAACAGCCGCATCGGAGCTCAAACGCTCTAACGCAATGCTGATCGTTGGGTAGCTCGCATCGACACCACCGACGGGAATATGAACAACGTGGAATTTAGTTGTATCGGATAGAGCGTCTCCCCGAGGACTTCGTTCATCGTAGTGTATGCGTCGTGGGTAAGAAGAAAGTCGGATTATGAGTTAAATGAATGGCACATGGGCCAGTAACATGGGCACGGGAGCGAGTGACGTCTGCGGCCCAATCGCCCATCGCTGTCCAAGTGACTTGTAAAGTATTTGAAAACGGGCCTTTCCGGTGGGTTATCTTGCCGCTGAAAAGAACCACGAGATTGGATAGTTTCCACACCACGTTCCCTCCCTCGAAGGTTATTTCAACACGAACATGTTGCGCAGTTCCAGGTTGTGTTCGGTAAATGCCGTGCCCCCCCGTCGAGGCTGTCCCGCGCAAGAAGGGCTAGAAAGGCCGGCAGCCGCATCTGCCAGGGGACGCTCACAGAATCTGCCGAGAGGACGAGCGAATTCGGAAGGTCGAGGATCCGGAATAGGAACGCTGGTTGTCTCGTAGGCAATACCCGTCGTGGGCTTGTTCCCCTTAACATCCCTTTTTGAGTCGGACTATGACGTGCCTAGCCCCATGGCCATCGGGGCTTCCGATTCCGCTATTCCAAGGTATGCGTTCACGCTTCCATCCATGGCTTCGATTGGCCCTCGATGACCCCGCCATCTGAGACGTCAGCACGGCACACCACCATTGGCCCGTCCTGCGCCACCCGTCGCAGTCCCTCCGGCTTCCGAGGGCATACAGGATAACACGACTGTATGGACAACTCGGTAACCTGCCTCGTTCACAGACGAATATGGCTGCATGTTTCAGCAGACCACCTCACTCAACGATGCCTGAATTCGTAGCTTGTTCGTTGCTTCCTCCAATCACAGTTTTCAAATGCGAACCAAATTAGGTGACTAAGGATGCTCCAAAAAAATAAATCCTGCAGTTGGGAGACCAGTAACTTAGTGTATGGGCACGGCGAGGAAAGTAACTCCGCTGCCACCTCGAATGGGGAAATTTCGGGGCAGTCAAAGTCTGCTATAAAATCCGCTGACCACCTGGACCAGCCGACACTGTCGGACTTGTTGTTTCGCTCGACTGAGTCTACGCATCACATTCAGTCGCGGTCCCGATAGCAAGTGGAGAGATCCGGGCACTGTAGAGGTCATTGTCGTGTGAGCTCACGCGTTGGCGTGCGTGTCATCCTTCAAGGGCCCGACTCAGATCAATAAGAGGATTTTAATCAACTCACTCATGTGGTGCTGTGTCACTGAGGGTCTTGCATCATGTCCAAGATGATTCAGAGTCCTCCATGTCTTGCCACTACAGCCAAGTGTCGTGCTAGGCTACTTTTAGCTTGAGTCAGGTTACTTATCTAAGACTCCGATCGGTAACGCAGCAAGTGGCTAATTCTGCACTCACTGGCAGTTTCCTGGCCACACTAAACGATGGTCTTTTTTGTTGTCTGGGTTCTGACAGCCTCGTTTATGCCACTGACGTATAGTTCGTTCCGAAGTGTTTCATGTCAATGCTCCCCACATGCTTCCTCGACCACCACCCCCATCGCCGTATAAGACCCGCCCGTCCGCCATGGCGCCACGACGTGGTACAATACTACAATGTCCGAATGCAGACTTGACCACTTTTCAGCCTATCTCCATGTACTGTACCTTTTTCTTATTTGAATGGTGAATAATGCATGGCGACAACCACCGCGCCATCCTGCGACAATCCGCTTGAAATTTTCGTTCCCGGCAGGATCCCACGCTTGCGTTCCGAATTCCGGGTTCAGCTCCTAGCTTATTTTAACGGGCAAAGTGGTCAACTTGCCTGGGTTGTGTGGCGAATTCCTTACTTGCTAGTTGGAGTTTTCCGTCATCCTCGCAGGACGTTGCACTTTGCCCGTCTTACCGTTTTTGACTTGACTCTCTCACCCACGCTCGCTTTCAGGGTCGCATTGGTATAAAGCCGCAAGGTCGTATCCAGGCATGGTAGAACACATCGAACAGGGTGGCCGGGTGGCTCGGCGCCCAGCCACGTACCGGTCGGTCGAATTGGACACGGAATACAATATAAAACCATGGCTGTGGACTGACCACAATACCTTTGCCAAAATATCGCGAGCCCGTTTCATGGCGAGGGCGTCCCTGACTTGTCCATTTATAACACGACCCGCCATTTTTGTGCTTATTATCCTCTCACGTGTAGTCAAGCGCACAGTGTGGCTGACTCTCTTTGAAAAACTCACACCGAATCTTAAAAAAATATCGCTAGAATCTATTGTGCCACCGTCTATCGAAGATAGCAAGGGGGCAGCCCAGCGAGAGAAGACGCCCACAAAGAGCGACGTTCACGGCTGTTAACGGCATTGCATTATCTCAACACTCCGGCAACTTGAAGCTTCGATGCGACGAACCCTGCCAGTGGCTGATTGGTTGGCACCTGGCAGCGCACTGTAGACTATTATGGTAGCGCAATTATGGCGGCATCGATTTTTCTTACCTTTCGACTATTTTTTTTCTTTCTTTCGCCAGGCGTTACCGCGGACGAGCATGGACCCTACGTGACCAAGGGGACGGGAAAAGTCACTCTGAACAATCCAAGGTGGAGCGAAAATGGCACACGCACCGAACAAGTATGGTCGAAACTGGAGGACAGGCCCTGTTTCAGAACTCTCGTAGAGGGGAGGCGACCGAATAAGCGCTACGAGTCCTCCCTCTTCGCTCTTCCTCCGGCATTCAGTTTATACGGCCCCCTAGTAGGCCATCCTCCAGTGCATACTAGTTTGGTACGTTCGCTGTGTCTCTCCGTGCGGCGACGTTCATATGCCGACTTCACTCCATCTTGACTTCCAACCAAGGACGTTCTTCCATTTCTTCTGTCCTTCCATTCCCCAAACCGTCGACGGCGGCGCGGACGGCACTTTTGCATGTATGTATGCAGATATTCGCATAGGTTTTTTAATAATAATAATAAAAGCAAGAAAAACATTAAGAAAAAAGGCAACAAACATACACATATGGATCCACGAGCGACGACACCACGGTGCTGGTGGAGACTTGGAGCCAAAGAGCCACACGGAGTTTACGTTTTGGCGCTATGGAATAACCAATCTGGGATCCGGATTTCCAGGCGCAAATGCCTCTGAAAGGTTCTGCCCTTTTTCTAGATGAGTCCTCTCCTGGGGAGGGGCCGCCATCTCCAAGGGTCGCCTAGCACCTCGGACTTTCTCTCTCTCTTGCCCCGTGCTATGTCCTTCCAATGGATTGCCTCAACTCTGTCGCCCCCCGCCCACTCCCAAAACTTTACATTATCTCACCGACCCAAAAAGGGCAAATCCGCCGTCTCCTGACCCGCAATCGTGGATGCGGCTCGGTCTTTCTTGTATTTGGCCTTCAATGAACAGAAAGAATAAGTCATACTGTTGGACATTGCGGAAAACGGAGTTACAGAGGCAGTGCCCGCGTGCGTTCCTCGATTTGAATGGGGCAGCTCTGAGGTGCATTCTTTCGGTCACCGTTTTTGTTTCTCAGTTCTAGGCACAAGGTCACAGGATGCCATTGTTTCCTGGGAGGTAGTACTTATGGAACCATATGACAGCGAATTGTGACTTGGATTCAATTGCAGGGACGTTGGATAGGGGCTAACTGTGTGGTTGCATGACGGCAAAGCTTAAACATTCTGCTACATAGGGAACAGCCCCGGTTCGATGATATCCCGTTTTTGTCCCGTTTGGGTGAATAGCGGGATAACTGTCATCCGTTTCAAAGTCTCCGGTCGAGCCTATTTTGCTCTCGGAGACCACAATGACCAATTGATTGTGTGCCATCATCGGAGAGTGGGCCGCATCAGGACAAATCCGTCCGCAATCTAGTTTCCGCACGCTTGCACGGTTATATACACATGTCGAAAACATAGTCTCAATCACGTGTCCTATTTCTTCCGTCCTTTCCGGGCAGCGCCTGCGCCTGCAGGCGCGCCCATACGTTTGGTACATTCGGAGCAGAACCAACGCTCCGGAAGTGGTTGCTTCAGGTTTACGCAGGGAAGGTGGAACTACGTGCAGACATGGTCAACATTCATAGCCCATTGAGTATTAATGAATGGAGCACAGAAATCGGAGCAGCTACTTACCCATTGGTAAGGGCAGTCAGGGTTGTCACATGCGATCATCTCGCCGTAGCTGAGTTTTTGGCAGAAACAATATAATTCTTTGTCATCACCGTCATCACCTTCCTCGCCCTCGCCCTCGTCGCCTTCACCTTCTTCAACCGCATGGGTTTCTTCACCACAGTCGAAGTCCATGTCATCGACTTCTGACGAGACTCCGCGCTTCTTGCGTCGTCCACGACCAGAAGCTGGAACATACACTGACGGCACAGGCGAAGGTAGCTTGATGGAGCCCTGTGCTGTAGTGACCTTGCGTTCTGTAACCAAACATATGAGATCGCGCTGCGGAGGAATTGCATATCACATACTCTTGTGTGCACTCTCTTCGGCGCCCGCTGTTCGACCGCCGGCATTGACAGCGCCTCCAGTGTTTGACGTGGGAAGCGCCGCCCCGGAAAAGGCATTCCGAAGACTTTCGTTAATGTGCGCAGCAGGATTTCGACCTCCAAGGACATATCCTGAACCCGCCGAAGCTCCGCCCGTCCCTGCTGACATAGGGGGTACAGCGCCTCCAACCACAGCCGCAGGGTCAGGCTCTCCTTGCAACACTAGTACCCGCCCGAGATCATGGTCTAAACGCGAACGCTTCCTCGACAACAGCTCGACGATCCGCTCAGCTAACGCGATCTTTTCGTCAGCAATGATGGATAATGTTTTGTGTGTCTGCGTTATCTTTTCGGTGGGTGGCGGCGGCGATGGTTTATCTTTGCCAGTCGTTTCGGAATCGGTGCGGAGGGCATGACGGATGAACTTATGACTGTCCTTTGCGATCTCATGTTGTAACTCTGAAACAAATTGGATCAAGCAAATACTGGGAACGGGATGGTTGACGTACCTTGTGACTGCGTCTCTTTCGAGCGGAGCTCCTGCAAGAGAAATTGGACCTCACTCGGTATATTTTCGAGGGCTGGACATGCCAGTAACGAAAGCGCGCGGAACGACTCAGTACGACTTACTGGCAATAAACTCAGATGCGATCGTCGCGGCCTCTTCCAAGTTTTGAACGGATGGTGTACTCATGATGCACTGATGATCGATGAGCTGTGAACGACAGCGCACCCGAACATGTAACTCAAACCCATTTCAATCTCCGCGATTATGATGAGTCAGCCAGTCGTTGTCTCTCCCTCAAATCCATCCAGAGACACAACTTTATTAATTTAACCCTCGTTCAAGCTTCGAGTTTCCGATCGTAAAGGCCTTTATATAATAAGTTCATATGCCAGCATGGCAGGGCGAACGACTGAGGAGTCAGCTTTTCCTCCGTTCACCCCCGACCAACTCGTTCGTGCCTGTCGTCCAGCTACGGTTAATTATAGCATTCCTGTGATACCACAAGGCACGCCAGTCGATACCGCCAGCTGAAGCCATATGGCTGGAACGGACGCTGTTACCAATTGCAGAGTATGCTCTGGTCGACCCTGGAAGTGGTAGGAAGGGGCAACGCTTTCAAGATTCAACGTACACGTTGGCGTTTCCTCGAATATCAAAATGGTCGCCACAATCGTGGTACGCTATACTTCCGTTCGTTGCTGTCCGCAATAACGTGAATGACCACCGTACCAATGTTGATCAGGGTCACAGTGTAAGCATGGCCATCTTTCTCTTTAACCACGGTTTGCTAGCCCCGTTCCTCCGATGCTTCGACCTCGTGCACCCACAAGGGCTGTATCATCCTAGCTTCCAAGACCCCAGCATCTTGGCATCTTTTATGATGAAAAGATGCTGCATTTCGTTGATGGTGCACTGCAACTGTATTGCCTTTAGGGACCTCCGCACTGATTCCGCCCCAGCTTATGCATCACATTCATATTTACCGTACCCACAAGCCCCGCCCTTGCGAATTCCCGCATCAATCAGTACCTTTTCAGGTTGCACGAAGCTCATCTTCGAACACGGACCGTTCGAGCTTCGGTGCAAACTCTATTGCTGACCAGCAGCCCGGCGACGGTCGTTGACGCGGACAAGTCTAGGCATAGCCTTCCGTCTCCTACTTCCTCACTCGCACGGCGTTCGCCCCAAAGTCGTGGGGAGTGCATCATTTTTATTCTTGAATCGCACGGACGTGCCGATATTCCGCGGAGTAGCGTAGAGTCGTAAAAACGTCCGCGCCGTCTGTTGAGACACCAACGGTACTGCGTTACACGAGTAATAACTCCCAGAAGAATACGGAGGCCGTACGTCTTTTGACTGTGTATCGATACTCCACTGACCCGTATTGCGCAATATGAACCCCCTGATGAATATTACTGGACAGCTGGCCCCCCTCTCCCTCGATTCATTTCTTACAGGGCCTGTGCGATCAATTAGCGATCAACGAAGGTCTGGTGCCGCCGCGGCCGCGAGGGTCCTCTGATTGGCCGTAGCGAGGCTGCGGAGACGTCAGAACTAGTACTGGGTACCCCTGGCGGGCTTCTTCCTCCACTCAAAGCTCGGTGCAGTGCCGTCGGGTTCTTTATTCAATGCCTCTGCCTCTGCAATGTGACTAACTTGGATGCTCAGGGGTACAGCCCTACCGCCCACCAGCACATTTCGAACACTTCAAGTATTTGTCGCATCTTCGCGCATCGCACAGGTCCCGCTGCTATCGTCAAGACTCAAAGGATCCGAGAGGCCTACCTGAGCGCGACCGATACGCCGAAGTGCCGTACTCGTCAAATATTAACGTCACATTCCCCGTTCCAGAGCCAGGGCGTACTATGAACACGGAGTCATCTCAGATTAAAAACTACAAGGGGTGCTGGATGCGGTGCATTTCAAGTCCACGATGAAGATGAAGATGTGGCCGAGAACTTTGGTGGTGGCGGGTTGGCCAAACCTTGTCCAACCGCGGGATTTGTCAGAAAGCCGAAATGGAGCTACTAGTACGCGTTGACGCGTAGGCGGGCGTTTGCTAGAGGGCAGTACGCTTCATATCGCATTATTTCCTTCATTGATACGGCTGAGTTTCACACATTCGGACGAATGAATAAATAAGAAAAAAAAATCTTGATCGCTGCGGCCACTGACGCTCGATGAATGAAACATAATTACAAAAATTAAGGCAGTACACGCCAATCCTTTCAACGAATATTCATTCCCATCTGTGAGAGGAGCGTGGGTGTGTGTTACATGACAACAGTACCTTGCGGTTTTCTATTTCTTTTATTTTTATTTCTCCCTGATTCATATTCAGCATCCCGCGGGCGCAGTTATCGCAGTGGGAGATTCGAAGCAAGGTCAGCTGAGCCATGGATCCAATTAAAGGGGACGTCAGTCGGTGCTGGGCCCTGGCACCGGACCACACCATCACTAGGGCAGGAAATGCTGTCAGGCATACTACACAGGGGAGACGGCGTTGGGGCGATCGGTGCCCTGCATCGATTTAGAGTACATTGTTTCATATATGTATTGTTTCGTTCAAGAGTCGGGGAGCCATCGCCCCCATATCAGTTACGCAGCCATGATCGATTGAGCACGTTACGCACACGCAGGAACGAGTGATGACCGCCGTGAAGAAAAAAAAAGGGAAATGTAAGAGTCGCGTGATTGGCGTCTCGTGCCTTCGACACATGGACCATGTGGTGCTTGTCACACAAACTACGCGCCTTGAAAGGGCGCACGTTAGCGCCGTCAGATTGCTTCTACGTTTTCCCGAAAAGGCTCGGTACCGGAGCGACTCGGAATGCGAGCCTGCTGTACAGAACGGGGGGACGCGTCGGTAGTCATATCGACCCTCAAACTAGAGATAAGGAGATAGGAAGCGCGTTAGCCATCCTGCAGAAGTCGCGCCAGCACTGAAACAGCGCTGGCCAGGCTTACTCCGAATGGAAACTCGAACGATCGAAGTTCGCGGCCTGATAGGAGTGTGTGTAGAAGCACGGCCGTGGGGAAGAGACGCATGGTAATATGGCTTGGCCAAATTGAAGTGTGTTGTGAGAAATAAACAGTATCGCGGTGCCAGTGGGCACGTATGCATTTTTGGTTTTGTTAATCTCGTTCCAGAGACCAACACCATCAATCTACGCAACTCAACCTTGTTTGCGTATTTGACAGGAGGAAAGTGACCGTTGGAGAATTTCGGGCCAAGAGCGCTTCGGTACATCGCGAGGCATGCGAGGTTCGCGCGAATGGTAGCAAGAGGATGGCGCTAGCATCAAACACTGGCAAATGGTATTTTTCTCAGTCCCTAGTGCTGGCCACAAGGCAGGACAGAATGTTGACGTGAGTTCCGGTCAAGCATCCCGGTCCGTGGATATGATGTGGAGAGTGGAAGCGGAGTGGTAAGATCTTTACTTATGGGCCTATGCCTTCCTCGGAGGCGAGAAGCGAAGGCCGGTATTACTTGCGTCAACTCGAATCTGCGATTGCCTGAGTTGTGAGAGAGTTTATAAGGTGAGACGATGGATTGGTTCAAGTTGGAAATTGGTGCAACTCGCACCAGATCTAGAGTTCCACAACTTGTTTCATCAGGTGAAGGGAGACCACCGAATCTCTGTGAACAGTGAACGTTTAGAATATCCCCCGCACCCAGGGTATCGCTCTCTGCATTCCATGTACCCGTGAGAAGATTCGGTGTCACAAATCTGGTTTCGAAGTTACGCCATGTCCTTTCCGCCTGGCCTTCTGGTTGCCTGTTGAGCCAAGTTTACACAACTTTTTGGTCGTTCTAGCAGCATTTAGTTGGATTTTGCATTTCAACTCCAGTTACTCTACATCGCTATCTTTTGCTGAGCTGAGATACCCAACCGCTCGCCGCCAAGCATCATGTCGTTCGAGCATGCTTCAGTCACCAAAGGTACAGCCCTTCTGACCACTTGCCAAGTTTGTATGGCTCAGAGGAATCCCGTGCGTTTCAGGGCTCATGATGGGTTACGCTGTGACGTCCATCATCTGTGGAATTTTCGATGTCAAGCACTATCTCCATCTGCAGGTTCGAGATTTTCTGTTCACTAGTCAAGTTTTTTCTAAACATCCGCAGTTCGTGCCGCATATCTCGCGTCACCATCAGGTAATGATACCATTCCTCCAAGTTTTGAAGGGCGGCTGAGCCTGAATCAGTGACCCCTCTGTACAGTATTGGCGGCTCGCGACCCACCATCTCGCGTTTTCGAGTTCAAGCGACTTGCTACTCGCACAGATGCTCTTGTATGGGGTCGGTATTAATATAGAGCGTCAGTTCGGAAGTGTCAAGTTTGCGGTGCGTGTCACATCGGATTTGGAAATTTCGAGATTGATCATGGTTTGCCAGTCCTTTGCCATTGTTTCAACGCTGATGTCGACCATACTCGAATTCTCGTCGCTCATTCTTCTCCACCGCGTTGGGATCAATCATATCCCCTCTGGGCCGACGGCGGTGGTGTTCAGCATACTGTACCAATGGTACAGATTGGTTCCTCCAGCGTACCACTTTCGAATATTTGGCATCCCACTGAGTAACAAGTCGTTTACGTACATCCTTGCATCCCAAGTGAGTGTCCGTCCTATCGCATCGCATGGTTGGAATTAAATTTGACACGCGAGCAGCTTGCGTTGGGCCATGTTCCGGGATCGCTCACGTCTGCGTGCGTTGGGCTGCTGGTTGGCGTCATATATCGCTCGGAGCTTGTCAACATCAAGACATGGCGTGTTTCACCCGCCGTCATCCGATTTTCCACGCGTTTCTTGCTACCCCTGGTCGGCTCTACGCGTCCACCACGTCGCCTTAATCGTGCGCGGCCCGATCGTCAGGAACCGACTGATGAATTAGACAATGAAGAAATAATCACGACCGCTCGGCCTTCCGTGGCACCGACGCCGACGGGCGGGGCTCCGGCTCCGGCTCAGGGGGAGCCGGGCAGCGTCGTGCGGGAGTGGGTAAACGAGCTGACGGGCTTAACTGACGAGCCAGCGAGAGTACGGATGCCAAGCGAGACCGAGATTTCGCAACTCGCTGCAATGTTCCCCGATATATCAAGGGATGTAATAACTAGGGCCCTCCAGCGAACGTGTGTACACGAAATCATTCTAACTGAAACCTTTGAAGCTGACATGTCTCCTTTATCACTTAGTCCAAACATCGAGGTCGCTGTCGAGATTCTTTTGCATGTGCGGTGACAAAAATTCTCTGAGGTTTATTTTTTGCGCATCAGTCGCCTATACATGATAGAAAAAAAAGTTGGACACTATTGGAGGTCTGGGAAATATCCAACCACTAAATTGCTAACTCTGGATCTTCTCCCTCAAATGTTTCGCCTTCATCGTCTTCGGTCACGAAGGCTGTCATGGGGACAGAATACAATCGGATCACGGACTAGTAGTAAATGTTCAGTATCAGCCCTACATATGATAATGCTCGCCAAGTAATTCAATGATTACCTTGTTTGGATCCTTGACCAGCACGTATTTGCCCTCTGGCATCTTCATGCACAGGTCTGTGATGGTTCTGACAATGCCCCACCCGTTGGCAACGGAAACGTTGAGCTGACTGGCGAAGTCTGTTGGACGCATCGAAGCAGTGCTCAGGATGACATGCCGAGTATTGTCCTTGGGGTTGACACGCGAGATGTATCTGCAAAATCAGTTTGATCATTCAGTCAGTTTGAGAGCGAATACGACACGTGGGTGCGAGCATGAGTGTATGCGTGGGTGTACTCTCATGAGCGATTGAACCAATCTTGAATGAAAGGACTGACACTAACCCTATTTTCATCAGATCTGCACCTGCCAAGATGCTCTGAACTGTCCACTTTGCTAGTTTGCAGCTGTTGTTCTTCATCTCCGTCGCGACGACAGCGCCTCGCTGCGAGTCCAATTTCGAACGCCAGTCCTGCGCTCCCCCAGCACCCTGCGCACGTGGGTCGAACTCGTTCAGCGCTCGGATCGTCACGAGTCCATGTCCGTCTGCCGCGCTCTCAGCGCTCGCGCCAGCTACGAACGCGTCGACCTCAGTGCGTACGCATATCTTAAGGTCCTCGTCCTCTGTCACCCCGAGATCGAAGAGCCGATAGCGATACCCACACGACGCGAGCGGTTCCGTCTCCTCCGGGCCATAAAATGGGTTCGGGTGCGCAAAGTCCGCCGTCACATTTTCCTGCACGGACTGGAACCCAAAGTTTTGGTTGATATACGTGGCCTCGAGCGAGAGCGACGTGGCCGAGTTAATGGATGGCGCGGACTCGAAAGAGGCTGCGGGGGCGGTTTTGTCGGTCGGGTTGTTCGGGTTAGGCGGGGTGGGGTCTTGAGGAGGGTCGGACGCATTTTCGTTGACGGTGACGGTGTCGAACGGGCCGCCGTCGCGCTTGTCAAAGAAGAGGTTGTTCCCCTCGCGAAGGATGACAATGTCCCAAGGATACACCGACCGGGGGGCACACATAAGTACGGAGAGTATGACGTCGGTTGCGTAGACCGTCGCTGTATTTTTTGTTACGAGCTGCGGGATCGGGGGATCAGGAGGAATGTTGGACAAAGGATAGAATCGATTACATGCCTGTTGGATGACAGGATCGTCGGACGTTGTGGTATTGTATTTTATGCGATCCACGAGTTGCAGTGGCCGCTCGGTCTTGGTCGTGACACGGTCATAAGTTTTTTCGTAAGCAAATACGCGTCCGTACGTGTCGCTTTCGAACGAGATTCAACGATCGGTAAGGGAACTGGGTGCGGGCTCACTGACATATCTTCTGCATCGTCCACTTCCAACTTGAGCTTAGCTAGCCGATGGAACTCGATCTCTTCTAGCATGGACCACTGGGGTGAAATAGCGACGGAGGACTCCCGCGCACGGTTCGTCTGCATACATGAGCGATGGCTCGCGCGATAAATATG
Organism: Leccinellum rugosiceps; assembly: GCA_038089755.1. Taxonomy (NCBI): domain Eukaryota; kingdom Fungi; phylum Basidiomycota; class Agaricomycetes; order Boletales; family Boletaceae; genus Leccinellum; species Leccinellum rugosiceps. Next base: position 45,921 of record JBBPLL010000058.1, on the reverse strand, counting down.
GAGCAAGAACGCACCTTCTCCCAATCTCTCCAGCCTCTCCGTCCGCCACGTTGGTTCGAACCACGCGAGCCCGTGAAGCCACCGCGACCACCTCTCTGAGAACCCCGTGCAGCGAAAGAGTTGTTGCCGCCGCGTGCGGACCCCCGTCCCCTTGTAAACCCGCCGCGACGTGGAGGCGCAGTCTTGTTATCGACCAAGGAAAAGCTGGACTCATCCTCGACGTGGAAGTACGCGAACGCGTTCGCGGTGCCACTGCCAAAGGCCTGGACGCCCTCCCTCTTCGATCTCCCTGCTGCACCGCGGGGGTCGCGGGTGTTCGGAAGACCGACGGCAGCCTGGCGATTTTCGCCCGTGGTGTCGTTCCAGTCTGCGAACCGGCCGAGCTTGTCAGATTTGGAGTATGGGGCGTACGGGATGTCCTTGAACTTGAACTGTTCAGGGATGTTTGATGGGGATGGTCCCCAGCCGCCATCTGGATTATCGTTGATCGGTGGTAGAGAAAACGAAGCCATCGTGTTAGACAGCGACGAGGGATTATCGAGAAAATAGATCGTTCTGGGCGTGAGAAAAGAGTACTTGGGCCTGGACTGACCATGAAGTAAGTTCGACTGCCTCTGAGCGACGTATGTTGGGACTGATCGCTGGACCACAGCGTCGTGCGGGAAATCAACAAGATCAATGAACGCGAGCTGGAACTTGGCGCGAGTGCTTCATGGCACGACGAATACAAGGGTGAGGTGCTGACACAAACGCTGCGATGTCGAGATTCTCAACGTGTTCTGTCAGACTCTGCTTACATCTTCGTCGGTGGTCTTCACCTCGACCTCACGGAAGGTGATGTCATCTCGATTTTTTCCCAGTGAGTCGAAAGATTCTTGTCCATTGCACGTAGTTCCAACTTGGACAGGTACGGAGAAGTCATGGACGTAAATTTACCTCGGGACAAGCAAACGGGGAAAACGAAAGGGTTTGGTTTCCTTATGTATGAAGATCAAAGATCTACCATCCTGGCGGTTGACAATCTCAATGGTGCCAATGTTCTCGATAGAACTTTACGGGTAGACCACGTGAAGAACTACAAGCAACCCAAGGTAAAGGGGGAAGACGGCGAATGGGTAGAACAAGAGGAACAAAGCTTGAATGCAAAGCCCGAAATGGTTATCGGTCCGTGTCACCATCTTACGTTGGATGACTCTCTACTCACGTCGGCGACTTCTAGAAGAAGCGCAGCCTTCTGACTCGGACGCGTCGTCGGCGTTCTCGATAGATCCAGAGGATCCGATGAGAGAGTACCTGTTGGCCCAGCGCAAGGAGATGAAGGCACTCAAAAAATCGAAAAAATCGAAAAAAGATAAACACAAGGACGAAACGCCGGAAGAGCGTCGCGCGAGAAAGGAGCGAAAGCGAGAGAGGAAATTGCGAAAGGAACAGAAGAAATCAGATGGTATGAAGGGGGTGGAAAATCTGCTGAAGAGCCTCGGAAAGCCGGAGATGCCGCGCGGGGGAGCAAGGGACTACTATCGAGACGGTGCCGATAGGGATTCCGAGGATTCGCGAGATCGGGAGCGCTCTGACGTTCGGAAGAGGAGTCAGAGTCCCGAACGAGAGCCAGGACGCCCTAGGCTGCCGCACAGGTACGACGAACCACGTCGCATAGCATCCAATCAGGATAGCAGAGGGAGGGACTAGGACGTCGTGTACCTGTACGTTGTCTCGTCTCGGTTAAAGGGGCCAACCGGTTGTTTGGGCGTTTGATCTGACAGACAGAGGGAGTGGTGTTGTTTCGTCAATGTACGACGATGACGCGTTTCTTATCATCGGGGGCAAACGTTCGCGGCTGGGCAAGTCAAGGCAGTCGGGCTGTGCATATTTCACGAATCACGAAAAAGGGACAAGTCGGAAAGGTTGCGGACAAGTTTGTGAGAGTGCTGATGCAGATGTCGGTTGCGATTGCTGTCCAGTATTTGGAACCGTTAGACGTTGAACGTCGGACGATCGTAAATGCCGCGGCGACCAGGTCCAGACGGTGGGGCGGAGAATTGAGGCTCGAGCAGACGCGCGAAGTTGAACTGTCGATCAAGCATTAAATGATGCCGTTCATCGAGAATATCGAGATCGAAGTGTCGACACGGTCTGATACGGTCGTCGCAGATTCAATACGCCGCCATCTGTCTCTGTCTAACTTATCGTTCCCCCGACCACCACCACTACAGTTGCGTATCAATCTCAACTCCTATCTCATTAGATCTGATGCATGGTCCGGGGAAAACACGACAGGATGCTTGAATATGTCGTCATACATGTTCCAGCTCTCCATGTCGTGCCGAGGACCGGCAGTCCGACCCCACACGGTCCCGAATACCGGCTAGATAACAGACATGATGGCGACGAGCTGCTGCTACTACCACTGCAGTGCAAGTCTTGAGTTCATCTTTCAACCCTTTTTTGGGAGGTTCTGTCAACGGATCGTTTCACTACCACGTTCATTTCCTAAAACGTGCACACGCGCTCTCTTTCTTCTGTTCCGTTCCCTCATGGCCCCACTAACACGTTCATTCGCTCCATCAACTCCCGCTACGCCACGTGCAACTGCTGATACAGACACTCAGCTGACCCCTACGCGCCGCACACCACATTGCACAAAGTGCCACCGTCCCCGCGTAGGCCACCCCCGCTCCGGTTGTCCCTTTGTTGACGCGTCGTCGTCCGATCCAATTCTGCCATCCACGTCCGCCCGTAAACCTGTCTCCAGATCCGCGCGGGCCCCACCCGAAGCGTCAGACGATGCGTTCCTGGAAGAGCTCTCATCTCTCCAGATAGTCAGTCCGACCGAGGACAAGGAGAACGCGAGCGCGAGCACTATGCCACTCACCGGTCAGAAGAAGCGGCGCCGTAAGCTCTCGGTGCGGTTTGCCCTTGTCCCGGAGCAGACGCTCGCGTCCCTCAGTCCGACCGACACGCAATTGGTCGAGCAGCTCCTGCAGCCCGGCATAGTCAGCGACGCGCTGGCCCCGCAGGACAAGCTCGCACACGTGCTGAGGTGGCAGAAGACGCTTGATGGTTCGTTGGACGATCGCCCAATGGAAGAGCCCGTGCAGACAAAGGAGGAGCCGACGTTCAGCGATCCCCCGTCCTCGATCCTTTCCCGTCGCATGCCCTGCACGTTCACTACTCCCACGGCGAGTCTCTCGATCACGGAGCCTGCCACCGATCATGGCATCGGCGACTCGGTTCTCGACATGAACCAGACGGTCTATCTACTTCCCGATGCAAACGCCAACGCCACCGCCAACAGAACCCGAGCGCTCGAGCGCTCGATGAGCTTTGAGCAGCGCTCCTTGTTCTTGCAGCAGCTCAGCCATTCCTGCAGCACCGCGCCTGCCACGTTGCTCTCCCTCCCGCTCGCAGATCTCGACAACGTGCGGAGTGACGCGGAGAGACTCGGATTCCATGTCCGCGTCCTTCCCAGTAAGGACGACGACAGTGATCATAAATGGGTCGTGCTTGGCACGGAGGACGAGGCGATAGATCTTTTGACCAAGAAGTTCCTCGAGGAAGAAAAAAAGAGGGTCGAGAACAAGGGTGGGAAATTGACAGCGGTCGCAGGGGGCGTGGTCTTCGGGGCAGTAGCTACCTGGACCGGGCTCGCATTCTCTTGAGAAGAGAAAAAGTTCCAGAGATCGCTCTATCCGATTCAAACTGACTCTGCTTCTGTGTGTATGTGTGTATGTGTATGTATCCCATCAACGTATCTGTATCTTACTCTAGCCAATCCCTAAACATCTTCACCGCCGATCACGTTTCGCCACTAAGAACCCCCGTCCGAAACATTAGTGGCCCACTTGCTCTTAGGGGTAAACCGGCAGAACTTTACGTAATCAAGTAATTGCCCATCAACTACCTATACACATTATTATACGCATGATACATGTTTCCATACCTGAATCTATCCACTCAAATACGCGTGACAGACGAGCTTATCCGGAACATACACAAGCACAAAAAAACAAGCAGGCTGTGAAAACGCGCTTTATCGCACGTCCTCCGTGGGGGGCCATCTTTGGTCTGTGGCTACAAAAATTCAGCGACGGCGATCGTAGACTTTGAAATGAGATCTTTTGATATTGTCATGCACTTCCCTGATATGCCTCTTGAGTGACTGTCGACACATGATTTTCTTGCACCGATCGCAGACCACGAGTTCTGAACGGGTGTGTGCTCCGTGATGACGTCGTCGGCGAGCGTGAACGACGATCCGCTGAGGCGTCTGTTCCAGCACAGGATCTGCCAAGCTCACTGAACCCAAGCGTGCGATGGGCGCCTGGGCTTGCGTTTGACCCTGATGGTGGGCTTGGGTCCGACTTATCTGGCTTATCGGACCGGCACTGACGTCGAGAAAACCTGCAGGTTGTACGGATAACCAAGGGAACGTTGGATGCGAAGTGGGCTGTGTCTGTATTTGTGTTGGCGCTTCCACAGCATGGCCGTCAGTTGGCTGTGTCGGCCACTGTCCCAAAAGAGACAGATCTATTATCTCGGGCGGGGCTTGGCTGTTATCAGCTTGCACGACGGCCGTGTTTCCCTCTTCTAAAGTCGTCTGTGGCGTATACATGCTCCTCTCGGGTTGTGCAGCGGCGGCGAACCACTGCCAGTGTCTCGGGTACGCATCAACGGCGTCGTCCCTAAGAGGGATCGAGAGCGCCCCATGCAACGCTGCATCTGGTGCATGATCGAAATTCCTGACAAGTAGAAAACGGTTGGATGAAACAAAAATTCAGAGAAGCGTGTAGGACTGACAGTGCGGTGCTTGAAAAAACGGTGGGCAGTGTCCTATCGCTATTTGCAATGGCAGGGGTCAGCGGATCGCACCATGTGCGGAACGGAGCGGGAACGCTGACACTAAGAGGGTATTCAGGAACACGAAGGAAGGGAAATTGTATAGCGTACCCAGCGGACATCGGTGCCATATCCGAGTCGATGAATGAGGGAAAGTCATCCAGCACGCTCTCGGTGTGGTGCAAATGGGTGCTCTCTTGGTGAAGGAGATGGCGGGAGTACCTTTTCGGGATGTAAATCAGAAGGGGTGGATCATGTAACAATGCAGAAGTTTCATACAACTTTTCTTGCATCATACGAATGTAATGGTGTTATGAGAGTGGGGGACGGGGTAAGTTCAATACTTGGAGTGAGTATGCTGTTTTCTGAGCTCTTAAATAATTTGTAGAATTGAATGCGGCACAGCTCCGAGTGCAGGACGGTGACAAATACCTTCCGGACCTGCAAGTGGAGAGATAACCACGAAAAAGATTGACACGTGCATACCAAAGAACGACCTGCATAGTGACACGTACGTGATCTTCACATTTTGGAATAAAGGGACTTAAGATGTATTCGAATGAGAAGGATTCCATATTCGTTTTGATATAGGCCAGTCTCGCACAAACGACGCACCCCCACGTCTTCGCGCATCGTGGCGGACTGCTAGGGCTCTGTCTTCTGGGGTACGGACATAGGGTGCAAGTGGTCAATTAGTGGCAGATATAGTGGGCCAATATCCATCTATGGACATTCATTCGATGAAAAAACGCGGTTCGCGCCTGCAAAATAGAGTCTATTACGTGGGAGACTCACAAGGTGATGATTGGCATGAAGAGACTCCACCGATCTTGTCGGCCATTCGTGGATTGAATTGAAGGGATCCTGTGCGGGGTAATCTAGGAGAGTGCGCCGTGGCGTGGGCGCACCTCGAGTTGCCGCACCGGGTACGGAGCTAGCAACCAATCATATACTGACAGCGCATCAACCTTACGCGTTACTTACCAGAAGTGATTGTACTTTGGCGTGTTGTACGCGTGCCGTTGGTTTGGATGAGCTGGAAGTTGAATCTAACTTTGCTGATATCACGTGCCATCATCGAGGTGCTGCCCATAAGAGGAAATCAGGGGCGTCGCGTAGTGGCACCAAGCGATTTACACTACTTACTTCCAAATTCCCTAGTTGCTCGCCTATGATGTCTACTAATTCTTTGGAAACGTTTGAAGCGTACATACAGGGCGCAGAGCAAGACCAGGATGGCGATGGAGACTTGCCCACTTACGACGATCTCGCTTCCCAACAGAGCCCGAATTCCCGGTACGTTCAATAGCGCCCAGCTTGCAAGCGAATCTGAACATGCATGCAGGTTTGGTCGGTGGAGAGGATGGATCGAGAAGAGGTGAGACATTTTCTTGATCAATCAAAATACCGCTGACCCTGCGTCGTGATGTATCTAGGGCGGCCGAGCGCTACGCAGACACCGCACCAGAAGAACTAGCACGCCGGCGTGCTCGGGGTTGGGACAGCAATCAAGAACGGCCACCTGTAAGTAAACATCTACATCCTTCTCTGATCTCGTCTCAAAGGACAGGGATGCTAAGAATACCCAAACGGATGAACTGAATACCCTCGCGGCACCTGGCGGGTCTTGTTCTGACCAGGGTCGTGTTACGCCCACCCCACTGCGCGTCACCATAGCTCGTGATCTTCCTAATCCCCCGGCATCTTCGGAGCTTGGTCAAGGTATCTCTCACCCCGAATCTGCAGTCTCTGCAGTTTCCACGGATCAGCAAGATGTACAAGGAACTGCTTGTGAGGCCCTGCTGCCTACTCATTTACAACTTCATCAATTTGGCTCGCGATTTCTGCCGCATACAACGTCGTCCATTCGATGTATTCTTCCAATTAATCACAACCGTACGCTGCTCGTCGGTACGGACAGCGGACTTTCAGTCCTTGATATGTATCCCATGGAGTGGGCAAGTGATGGTGACGTTGGAGTCATTCAGAAAGGCCCTGGAGACGCGCAGGCACGTGTAGTATGGACGGGAGAAGCGTACGTGGTCTTCGGCTAATACTAATATGTGTTCGTACTCAATTTTCCTTGCTGTGCCATTTTAGCGTGTATCAAATGTCGATCCTCGAGTACGAAGACATCGGAGAAGGAACCCCTCAGGGTGTTGTTCTAGCACTCGTTGGACCGGAACCTGATGCACCATGCGCTTCAAACGGGCATCAAGAATCATTGCGAACCCTGAGGATGTATAATCTGACGAGTCTTATGAGCCTTGCTAAATGGACAATTGCCCAGAAAGTCCGTACATCACCATTCTTCCTATTTGCTTGTTTTCACCCGCTTCACATAGGGTACCCACCCTGTGGATCTCCGCCGGGCTTCCGACTGGAACATCCAGCAAACGCCTGTTAGAAAACACCGTCCAGCAAGCAGTATTACACGTGGGTTGAAACACCTCATCGATTCTCCGACACGTACACAGCAACCCGCAACGTCATACGAAACCTACCTTGCTGTCCCGAATGCTAAGCGGCAGACCAACACCGCCTCGGCTGACGCGTCATGGGATGTCGTTGACGATCTTCCATTGCGCTGGGCCACCGACTTCGTGCCGCTCGCCAGTGCTGGCTCTCGATTAGCAAGTTCGAGCGTCATTTCATACTCCTTGTGGCACGAAGGTGGAGCTGGACCCGGCGGAGGCAGGCACGGACGACGGGCACTTCTCGCGGTGGCCACAAAATATAATATATTCTTGTATGAGACCCCAAAGGGAGAAAGAGCGTTTCATTTCGTCAAGGTGGGTTGCTCATTAATTTCGATACTAATCCTTTATTCATCATTTATGGACAGGAACTTTATGTTCCGGCCCCACCCCGCGCCCTTGCGTTCATACACCAGTCAGTTCAAGACTCCACCCGATCTTCTACTGAAAACGCTTCGTCAAGGCAGTCGGGGCACGGTCACTCCCGTGGCTCATCCTCTGATTCCCACTTCTCGTCCCACGGCAAACACGCTTCCGTGGTTCCGCTTCCCCATCTCACGTACGGCGCACAAATGGCCATGTTCGTCGTGTTCGAGAAGAAGGCGACTGTCATAAGGATCGCAGACGCGGCGGTGACGGAGGTCGAAATGTACGACGCCGGAAGCACCAACGGTCTCTTGAGCAGCAGCAGCAGCTTCATGGCCGTCGGAAAAGATTCTCTGAGCGTGGGCAGCACCCTCGGATCCAGGCGTTCGCGCGCTTCGATCGATTTCATGGCGTTCAAGGAAGGCAAGGGCTCCTGGATCCTCCCGTCCGTCGTCGATCTTCCCGCGGCGCAGCTTTCCGGCGGCGATATCTCGCCCGAAAAGTCGGTCTACGTGCTCACGAGGGGAAAGAACACGCACGTCGTGCCTGCGCCGCTCCCCGCGGTCGTACAGTCCGTCCAGCCGATCCACACCCTCGTGTGGTCCTCTTCCCCGTCTAGCGTGAGCGTACGAGTGTGCGTTCCGCGGAGCCGCTCGTCCGAGACGCCGTCGTTTGTACAGTTCATCGCATTTGGCGAAGACGGCATCGAAGCGCAGGAAGTCCCCGTCACGGCGCTTGTGCTCAACTATGCCGCCGCTTCCACCAATGTCAACAACGCGGGTGTCAAAGGCAAGGGCAAGGCTGGGAACGCGGTGGGCCTAGGAGTGAGCACGCTGGGAGGAGGAGGTGGCTTGAACGCCACTACGGGCACGGCAGCGGGCGTGATGCTGGTGGATCCGTGCCGTGGACAGTCGTTCATCGGCGAGACTGGTTTTCTGGCGCACGGCGGACACTGGCACCGGCTCACTGAGACGGTGACCGCGCCCGTGCTGGAGCGGACGGACTCGGTGGCGTCGGGCCGCTCGTTCGAGAGCGTGCATACGGACGAGGTCGTCGCCCGGCTCAGGGTGGAGGCGGGTGTGTATGGGTGGCTCAGAAAGTCGGTCGAGGACTGGCGCGTGTTTTGGGTTGGGGGGGACACGCGCGGCGTAGGTGGGTACGACGAGGAAGAGGATGGCGTCCTCGTGTGAGGCAGGATGCATTGCCTGTGTGACCCAAATGTAGTCAATGGCTTCCCACCGGACGTTCGAGCGTTCTTTATTCCGTACGCATGTCGTCGTTCCTTTACGTTGTTGGTTCGCACACGTAGATGGAGATCATGCATGTATAAATATTTCGTGACTGGTATTGTACGTTTGACACACTCCAAAAAAAACAGGAGGAAAGAGAAAAGCAAAAGGTCCAAAACAGCTGGAGAGTGCACTAAATATTACACGTGCTGTTAATACCATTGGTAATGTACCGAGGTCCGTGAACGATGATGCAACATAATGGCCACACAAGAGAGGGATAAAAAGGATAAATGCGGTGGGGAGGATTTAGGGGGAAAAAAAAACGGGTGGGGAAGGATCCCGCGAACAATCTCCCTTATATTACGCATTAGGGCAGATATCAACATGTCCCAGCTGCATTGGTCATGCCACACGCCCGCAAGGTGTCATGAGTTCGCGCCTCTCCTACCGACAAGCGAAGTTCGACGGGACTCATCCAGTGATTGCCTCGGTTTTTGGCCGAGTTTCGACTCGGGTCGAGAGGTCATCGGCCGTCGATCCCGGATCACAACAAACGATCGTCCAGGTTCCTTCGAGCTGGAGGCGGCCGCATTGCGGTTGCGGGTGCCATTGTTGCTATCGTCTTCCACCACGTCGTCCAACACTTGCCCGTCCGAGTGTCTGCGGTGACGACGGATGTTGAACCAATGCTTCTTCCTTGGCTGGCTTGCCTCCACGTTGGCCACATTATCACCATGAGACCCTTTATCTCGAGGCTCGACCAACGGATGGGACTCGGGTGACGTGCCTGCCGCCGTGGCGCTTGCCGCTAGCTCACCAACAATGATCGCCGTGTGACTCATCGTCCTACCTGCCGGCAGACCCGACTTGGTAAGCACAGGCATCCTTGCCACATTGGCCACAGAAGTCGTCGGCGTAGGTGCTTGGCCTTCTTCATGTGGCACAGTCGTGGAGCCCTCAGGGCCTGATCCCTTGCGTTCCATGCTGGGGAACGTTAATGTGGAACCCTCTTTCCCCCCCGCAATCGCATATGGAGAGTCGTAATGTGCACGTCCGCCTCCCACGCGCGAAAACCCAGAGTTTGACGTTTGCGTGCGAGGCGATTCGGCGCAGTCAAAGGAGACCCTATTTCCAAGGCTGGGAAATGGCTGCCATGCACTCATGATATGCGTGCTTTCGTCGTCGTCATCGCTGTCTTCTCGATATGGACGCAGGGCATGCTCCGGACGAAGCACCGAAGCGGGCGGCCCAGAGTGATTCGAAGCAGTGGAGCCCTTAGCCGGCGAGGAAAATGAGGTGAGTGGTGGTACGAACGACCCAGAGTCGCGGATGGTGTACGAGTCCCGTACTTCTGATGCTTTGTAGGGTCTGCGCGCCTGGCCGCTGTTGCGAGTTCCACAGCAGCCTAGGATGGTCAGTGTGCCAATGAGACCACTATCGTCCGGGAGTCGAGATCGATCGAATCCCACGCGACCGAATACGCGAGCGAGGGCTTCTGTGAACTTGACCAACAAGATTAGGAACAAGGCGAGATAAACGAGGCACAACACAACGAGTATGCCGTACGCGACCCAGCCGCCAGCAGCCGAGCCAATAGAAATCTGGGTGACGAGGTGAGTGATATTGGACGATGAGTTGTGATAATGCTTTCTCTCACCGTTGGTGTCAACACCAGGAGTAGGACCGCAATCACGATTCTAGAGACACAGAACAGGAAGCTTATGAGACTCATGCCCGCCCCCGTGCCCCAGGGAAGCCATATGCTTGTGATCAACGCGCTGGCAACCTCCGATACAAGAATGATTATGGCCTGGGCTGTACCACTGCCCTGACCGCCCCCTATCACGATCCCATTAACTAAGTTTGACAAGAAGAGTAATCCAGAGAAAAGTTGCGAGCCGGGGCGAAAATGGTTATAAAGAGGTCCGAGGGTGAGGAGAGTCCGCGTTTCGTCGTAGAGTTTGGAAGTAGGTGTTCGAGAGAGTCGAAGTAACAAGAGCGCAGGGAGGATAACCGAGAAAGTTGCAAATGAGAGTGCGCCAAGGGCAATGGAAGAACTCGAGGAAGCAGAAGAGAATTCATAAGCGGAGAAAACAGTCACAGGGAAATGAAAGAGGGATAGCACGCGGACGAGGTTACCAATCAAAACGCTAGTGTGAAAAGACCTAAAATTGGGACGAAGCCAGCGCCGTCGTAACGTGGGATAGGCATGAGTATGACCATTCAACGAACGACTCTCGTCCATCATGGTATCGAGCATATCTTTGCTCCCCGCTGATTGACGCGGACTACGACCCTTAGTTGCCGTTGTTGGGAGGCTGGTCGAGGAGGATTTCCGTGAGAAAATCCAATCAATCAGCCAGATCAACAAGCTAATGACAATGATCCCCGCCGAGATTGCAAGAAAGATGGAGAGGCATATCCCAAAAAGATTCCGAGGGCTGACTCCTACACTCCATGCAAAGGCCTGCATTCCGTTCGGCGTTCCGGGGGGGAGAAGAAAGAGGGAATTGGGAATGGATGTGTTGAGGTAGAGAACAGAACTCGGATCGCTTAGTTGATCTGCAAACGTGGATGGAGGATTGTATGACCGGACGTCGAGTGGATTCCAGTGCTCGGAATTGGGTGTGATGCTAACATCTGCGGCATCAAAGGGGTTATGGTGCCGTAAGTATGCAAAATTGAGCGTCACTCACTGTATGTAAGGGTGGCCCACGCTGTCTGCGAGAGTAACGGGTCTAGCGAAAATTAAAAGATGGAACCATCAGACGAGTGGGTGACCTACAAATGAACGGTGGCCATTGAACGGCCACCATGGCGAGCGCGGCGCACCACTGTGTATGCATGATGATGTCTCGCAATGAGGGTGAGCCTAGCCAAGATGAGAACCATGCACAATAATGGAGATAGATGACGCACAAAACCTCATCAGCGCTGAAGATGCTGCTAGACGTTCACCGCTGATGGCACTGGCAAGGATGAAACCTGTGCTCTGTACACGATGCCAGATGCCAGGTCCTGGACGACTTAAACCACGGCCCCAGGCAACGGTGATGCGGGCTATGCCAACGATCAACCAATAAGCAATTGCTAGACCGACGGTGGCCCAAAAGATGATCTGAGCCTTTCCGTACGGCGCATGGGGTAGATGAGGTTGAAGCGGTGTGGTTGCAATAACGAGACATAATATTTCCTGCTCGTTGGTGTCGAGTGCACGGAGTTGAGTGTTCATGGTAGTGAGGACGTTTTTGGAGTTGAGAGGCAAGGACACGGCAAAAGCATACGGCCCAGCTTGGATTGGACAATATGTCGAGTTTGGGGAAGCAAGGGTAGGGAGAGGTGATGGTGGGCTGATGAGATCACACAAGTAAAAGCCTTGACTGTATGTGTTGATTGTGAGGGTCGTGGTGTCCATGAAGAGCGTTGCGGCTAGCAGGGTTGAGTGAGTCGTGCGGGGAACGTGACGAGAGACACACCGAGGGTTGTGTTGGAGTTGATTATTTCTGCGGCGGTGTCGCCGAGAACGGTGATGTTCAGGGTCTGGCCGTCCGTAATCTGTGAGTAGACGCTGTCGACGGACATTTTCCTGGAAGAGTCGCCATCGTAGCAATCAGTGAATGGGAGTGTGGCAGGCTGTGAGAAGGAGGAGGGGAGGAGGAGAAAGAGGGTGAAGAGGGTGAGAAGACACCTCCAGTGGAGAGTGGAAGGGATCATGGAGAGGTCCACCAAGCGGTGTGCTCATTAAAATGACCGAGTTCGCTCGCCGTACTACTGCGTTTCATCACACACCCCGCCTCTTACCACGCCACACGATCCAAATCCTCGTGTTCAACCGTCGACACAAATACGGTCATCTCACACCAGCGACGACGACCCTGCAACCTTGCGCACGACCTCACCTCGGATCCCACCCGTCTGAAGTTCCTGCAAGACAGTCGATGACGACTGCTGCCACGGATGCAAGCGGTGCACGTCACTGAGAGCCAGCATTCCGCGAGTTCTCCCGTCCAATTCCGGATAACTTGGTTTTACGGCAACCTTCTTTGATCCTGCCTCCTCGGTTTTTAATCTGCTGCTATAAAGTGCATATATGCAGCAAATTGCTCTTTGCACAAACTCAATATCCCCGCAGGTCAAAGCCACTATGTCACTAACTAAAAGCGCGAGTTGTGGATGTTTTGGGCCCCATAACGAACAATATAGAGGCCAGAACCACCTACCGAAGAGGGCGCTCAAAACAACAATTCGGCCGATTTTCGGCACTCGCTTGTGTAACAAGAGATGACAGTTCCGAGACTCTCAAGGCTCCTCACTGAGGCTGTAAGTGTTTGTACATAGTAATACCCAAACCTGGTTTCCCGCAGCCTCACGAGTTCTGCGCCCGAGCACGCCGGACCCGATACCATCCTGTCACGAACTTACTGGTGGTAAATATGCCTGTGTTTCGCACAACGGGGTGTCACAACCATTCCACATCCGTCATGCTTGTTTCACATTCCTTGGGCATACTTTGCCTTATCATATGTTCAATTTCCTCGTGACCGCACTCGTGTGAATATCCCGGCTTCGTAGGAACAACTGGATGATGTTGGTCCGGTTCCACCTCCCCGGTCGGAGACACGCCAAGACAAATAGACGTGGCTTTCCTTCCCCTTGAGCATGTGTCGTGTGACAGATGCCGGCGGTGCGAATTCCCCCTGGCCGTTGATGACGATGGACTTGGATCCCCCTTGTTCTAGTGCATCAAGTGTACATGCGCACTGAGGACTGTGATGAACGTCAATGATTGGCGGTGTCCTCGTGCGAGGAAAGCGGCGTCGCAATATGAACGCAGGTTCAAAGTATCCAATCAAACGTCGCAACATGGCTTGATTTGTGGTCGCATATATTGTTCGAACGTTCAGGAGGCACCCAAATAGCTAACATACATCCATGCACTTTGGGACTTTACACTGCACTTAGGGCTCTCCCACTGGATTCCAGCCCACAGCACCTGCAGCCCCTCGGTCAAGTGCGTCGATTGCTTCCATGTCTTCCGTGTCGAGGCTGAAATCGAACACCTTGAAGTTCTCCTCGATCCGGTGAGGCGAGGTGGCCTTAGGAAGTGGTACAAAACCTTTTTGCAGGGACCACCGGACCAGAACTTGCGCGGGAGTCCTGCCATGCTAAGATCGACGATCCCAATCAGATTAATTCATCACGCAAGGGGGATCAATCGATCGCCAACCTTCTCTGAAACCTTGAGCACGACGGCATTTTTTACTCCTTTCCCATCCGGCGCGTCGCTGCCCTTCACCAGCGGCGTGTACGCCTGCACGATGATTCCGTTCGACTGGCAGTACGACACGATCGATCGCTGCTGGCACCACGGATGAAGCTGCACCAGATCTAGGTCCAAATGGATCCGAATTATCGGTGGCAATCATCTCTCACCTCAATCTGGTTCACAGCGGGCTTCTCTAATCCTTCTTCCTTGATTTCAGCAATGTGCTTCTCCGAACTGCATGAAAATCGTCAATGGGAGAACTCGAGCGACTACTAGCATGCCAACGCACTAGTTCGACACTCCTACGGTCCGTACGAGGCCGCGTTTCTTGGCTTCAAGTAGAGCCTTGTATTTCGCGAGCCTTTCATCGCGTCCACCGTGGGCGGAGTGAACGAGGAAGAGGTCATAGTAATCTAAGTCCTGTACGTGAACATATGCACTCTGGTGGTATCTGAAAGAAGTCTTTTACCGAATCCAAGATTCTCGATCGATTTCTCGACGGTCTTCAATGTCTGTTCATAGCCGTAGTTCTCAGGCATGACCTTTGAACCTATTTCACAGCCATATCAGGCCCGGAAATCGTCATGTAGCCTCTAAAGCACACACTGATGAAGACTTGTTCGCGTGGAACGCTAGATTCCCGGACGCCTTGACCGACTTCGACTTCGTTCTCATAGTATTGTGCACAGTCGACATGCCTAACAGAAACGCGCAATGAAAATTCTTCGAGGGTATCAAGGACGCTTTACACACCTATACCCGGCTTTCAACGCATTCTTGACTGACTCGGTGCACTTTTCAGGTTCGAGTTTGTACACCCCGAACCCGACAGTGGGCAGAGAGTATCCTAGCCGCGAAATCTATCAGAGCTAGCCCGTCAACGGCTGTGTCAAGTCACTGTACCTGTGGTCAATCTCACGGATGTTGTTACGTTCGTCATGGTAGAGGAAAGACGGGGGGTGGTGATGGTCTTGCGGCGAGAAGCGAATTTATATCTACCACGGAAACTCAGCCCCGGGCTTCACGCAGCGAGGACAGCGCGAGAAACTGTTAAAAAGGGGCATGGCTACAGCCAGGCTGAGCGAAGAGCTTTCCCCGATTCCAATGGAGCTCTCATGGGACTCCAATGTTTTGATCGTTAATACTTATCTCCAGATGCAATCATTATCTTATCTAATCTCCCCATTTGTACGTGTACTCGATTCCAAACAACGACAAATAGACATCCCGAGAAGTCGTTCCAACAAGTCGGAAAGGTCAACTACTCTCCGTCGATAATGCCAGTTCCATGGGAAGCCCTCATTCCGTTCGGTACCGTCCAGTGCACTTGGTCGGAGCCAACCCAATCGCTAACTTGCATTCTCAGGTCTGCTAACGTCCATGTTCGCAGCGGCCGGTACGCTCTTGAACACGACCAAGAGGTTACAAAACCAAGGGAAGGTACGGCTTTTCTTCGCGACTCGTTCCGACTTCTCGGCCTTAGCTATGCGCTGTTAGCCTGTTCGATACAATGTCGACGCGTGGGACGAGATGATGATGGACCGAGACAGACGACTGACCGGGCACCTCCGCGGACAGAAGGTGCGTACGCTCAATTATCCGGGCCTTCGTGGACGACTGATCATTCTATTTCTAGTCGGAGCCTACGCCTCCGGAGGGTTTCGACACCAGTAGTGCTTGGTATACACAGCAGACTTCGTGAACTCTCGTTCTGATCACCCAATATCATATATCACTTAGACCCCGCACGTGAACGAATGAATTCAATCAGTCCACAAGTCGGCGTGGGCTTTTCATTTTTGTTCGTAATCCCATGAATACCTCCTGGCAAGCCCCGGTTGTGCGTTTCACCCTGGACGCTGAGAACGCGCCCTTTGAGAGCCTTTCCGGAGACCCAGCCTTATCTCCCCGTCTCGCAAACGCCGATAGGACTATGGAGGTGGGAATTCTGGTTTTTCATTCTGGGTTGATTTACGGTGCCGTCCCCCCATTTACGAATTGTGACGCTACTCGGCAAAGTAGACTCGCACGTCCTTTTGACCTGACGGCTCCCTCCGGATGCTTGATCGGGCAAGCTCCAAATTTGTCGTCAT
Organism: Leccinellum rugosiceps; assembly: GCA_038089755.1. Taxonomy (NCBI): domain Eukaryota; kingdom Fungi; phylum Basidiomycota; class Agaricomycetes; order Boletales; family Boletaceae; genus Leccinellum; species Leccinellum rugosiceps. Next base: position 29,651 of record JBBPLL010000058.1, on the reverse strand, counting down.
GCATTGTTGGGAAGCCAAAATGCGCAAGAAAGACTGAGCTGTCGCAGACTCTCAGAGAGCCTATTCGTGTCTTGTGTCTCTGTCAACTGAGCCTCGTCTGGCAAATGTCATGAATGAATTTACAGTAAGTGCCAGTAGCTAGCTACACAACACATGTGATGCCACCTTAGATTTCAATGTTGTTTAGTTGTCGAGAAAGATGTTTAGGTAGCAAATGTTCGAATTGCATCTTGTAATTTACATAGACAGTATTGTGCTACTACATCTATATGCATATCTCACATAATCCTGGGTCTCCGCCCTTGCCCTGTTTCCGGTTTCGAGATCCCTGCGCTCTTTGAATCGTCTGAAGGACAGATAGTCATCCACTCCACCCCCCTGCGTGCGTCCATATCACCCAAACAACATGCTCGCGGCAACATCCACGTTCCCCCCGGCCGCGGTCAGCAATTGGACAGCCTGCTCTCTCGACGCGCCGAGACCGACGAGCGCCTGCACCGCGCTCTCGGGGTATCTTCCAGCGATGGCAGTCGGCCCCCCAGCTGGCGGCGCAACACCGCCCAGGGTATGTCCGCCTCCAGGGAACCTCGAAGGCCCCGTACTAGCGGGACCGTGCGACGAGGACGTTCCCCCTCTGACGGGCAACGACGACGAAGACGGACCGGCGGCGGGCTGGGGAGTGGGGAGAGATCCGTCCGCCTCGACACCCGCTTCCAGTATGCGCGCCTTCTCGGGGAGCTGGTGTTCGGGCAGGAACGCGACTTCGCGTTCTTGGATGCGGAGCACGCCCTTCCGGAGGTCTATGCAGGCCTGGTGGGCCTTGAGCATGTCGAGTCCGAGAAGGAGGTCGACGTCCCGTCCCTGATTATGTTGCATCGTCAAGTCAGTCACACACGGACGAGGGTGGGGGCATTTGGAGAACGCACCTCCATGACGGTGAACGAGCATGGCAAGTAGAGGTTTGCTAGTTTGAGTTGTGCGCTGTGTACTCTTCCGAGGATCTTGGCAGTCCCCACGCCCCTGGCGATACCAGCGAATCGTTTGTCTACAAGGCGCATGATCCTTCGTATCGCATATAAGCCCTACAGCTAGCAGCGCAGGTTTGCAATCATGGACATACCCACAAGCTTCAGCACATTCCGGACTCACTGAAGACGAAGCGGCCGGTCAGGAGAAGGAAACGATGATCGACGGCTTCGATCAACTCACTGATCGTGCTTTGTGCCCCACTGTCCACGAAAGCCTTTACGGGATGCGAGTTCACCTCGACCGGGACACTAAACAGAGCGGAACGACCAATCACGTTAGCGATCCCTCTTCTGACGCTCCGCCAACACCGCATCGAACTCACTAGAGCATGGTCACCCTCCCAAACGCCTCCGGGCTATACTCGAGCGCGTGCTCCATGTTCTCCATGATAGCCTCTTGCCTGATGGCTTCCTCGATCCTTGTTTGCGCATCGATGTCGAACGGGTCGGCGTTGAGCGCCTGGATCGCGCGCATCCGCTCGAACTCGGCTTGACGGGCTCGTTCTTGCTGTTGCTTAAAGAGCGTGGCGAAGCGCTCGGGCGATTGGAGAGCCTCGACTAGTTCGGGATACGTCTGTGATATATGGTAGGGTCAGCGCACCGGGACGGGATTGGGAGGGGATGGACGGACTTGTTGGAATTGGCGCAGCAGCTCTGGGTTGCCGAGTATTTGTAACCGTGCCATCTCCGCGTCCTGCGAGGCCTCCCTACGAGAAGTGAGCCACGCGCGTGCAAGCCAATAGGGAAACCCCACCTCGCTCCAGAAGGTGCAGCCCTACGCCTGAGCAGCAGCATGGAGTTGTCAGGCACACCGAGGTCCTTCATTGTTACCATTGGCTGGCTGAGCTCGCGCCCATCGAGCGTGATGAACTGTTCGGATACAGGAATGTCGGACTAGTATCATGCGTGAGTGTCTGAGGAGGGATACAAGTAGAGCGCCCACCTCGGCCTCGAGCAGTGCCTGCACATCCTGAAGCTTCATATCCGGGTCTATGTCGATGGGGAAGGTGTCCGTGTTAGTTACGAAGGTGATCTGCATCTTGTAGTATGTGAATGTGAGAACGGTTGTACGGCGGTCACTGTTGGTATCTAATAATCAGCGGGTACGCGGAGAAGACGATCTGATCAGGAAGGTGCTGTAACTTGATGGCTCCGTCGAACTATATTACCTCGTCATCGACGCGCAATCACGAAAGAGCCAGAACGCAGTCGAAGTAGTAGACGACACGTCAGCTTGGCCGCTCTGTAAGCAAGCGCAGTCTAACATAATAATACACAACGTCCGTCTGATATCGAAAATATAATTCACTGTCGAATTCCTCGCCCGCCAAATTTACTTCTCGTGATTGCAGAGCTGTGATGGGGGCAAAATCAACATCGGGTATGAAAGCAAAGCAGGGCAACTCACAGCCTCGAGCCTGTCCCACGGATGTTGGACATGATCGCGCTCTCCAAGGCAGAGGCGGACAAGCTCGCGTCTATCGTTTGCATATGCGTTAGCGACCTCACCTGCCACAGCATTCATATACTCACCACTCAGATCGCTGAAGCTGCTCGCAGAACTTCCTTGAGTGCTCTCCCCTTCGCTCACGCCCGCAGCCCCAAGCGCTCCAAATCCTTGGCGCGTGTGCGCATGGCTCCTTGCGTTCCGCGCAGACACTGCAGGAGGCGAGCTAGACTTGGTCGGCGAGACGTGCCGCTGCATTGGGGAACCAGCAAGTGAGGAAGGTTGAGAGCTTGGATGGAGGTGGGCTGTTGCTGGTGCATGGTATTGACTAGGAACATGAGGTTGATCGTATGGTGAGGAAGTGTGACGTTGTCCTGGCGGTGGCGAAGGAGAAGATACGGAAGGTGATGGGATAGACGGAATGGAACCTTGAGGCGAGGATGCACTAGAGACGCTCGCACTGTGATCCCTGTTCCGCGCAGCACTGGTAAAGTCCGCGAGCCGTGCGTCCAGTCCTGCATGATCATCGTGGTTGAACCTGAGTTTGCTCGGTGAACTCGGTGTATTTCCAAATCCGCCATGAGCACCAGACACCGGGATAGCAGAAGCAGGGAAGGGCGGACGGCCACGTATGACCTCGTCTCGCCTAGGATCCTCGCGTTCCTTGCCCTTGTTGGGGGACAAGGGCGATCTGACAAGCCCCAGTCTCTCACTTGTCATCATCCTTTGCAGATTCGCGAGTTTCTTGTCCAGCTGTTCCTGTTCCTCCGCCTGCCTTTCGATCTCTTCCTCCTTTCTCTGTGCTAGTTCCTCCTCGTCGCTCGATTCGCTCTCGGCATCGTCAGAGGACGGCGACACGGCGCGGGGCGGAGCAGACAGGGGGATTGCAGAGAGCTTGGTGCCCTGGAGCGTAGCAGTGGACGAAGACGTCTTGCCATGCGTTGCAATCATTGCCGGGATTGCATTCCCTGCGCGAGGTTTGGACGGCGACTTGTGCGTGAGCGAGTTCAAGCGTGCCCTCACACCCAGTGGCGTGGCCATCCTTGAGCTTGCAGAGAGTCGGCGCGTTCCAAGTGCAGAGACGCCGGTGAGCTTGGAGGGGGGAATCTTGATGGACAGCGGACGGGTAGGGGAAGTGGCAGGGAGTGAGTCGTCCGGACGTGGTGTGGAAATGGCGGGGGACGACGGGGCAGCGGGGACGGGGGATGTGGTGGACGCGGAGGTTCCTCGAATGACCTGCAGACCACGGAGGTCCTCCTCGTACCGAGCCCGTGCGCGGTAGAGGAGATATGGCAGGGGCACTTGTAGATGAGCGGCGAGACCCTTCCCTGTTTAAGAGGATGTCATACGAACGAGACGCTGAAAAAGATGACAGGGCGTACAGTCTGTACCGCTGTTATCGCTGGTGCGACTGAGGGCGATGACTTCCCAGAGGATGTTTGCCTTCTCGGCGTTCCATTCTATCTGAGTGTGGTGTTCAATGGGCTCTCTAGGGTCGAGCAGAGAACACGTACGTGCGGTGGGGTTGGATGCGGTTCGTCGGGTCTGTTGTATGGTAGCTGGACCACGACACGCACTCGAGGAGTCGTAGTAGGCATTTCAAGTAAAAAAAAGGCGAGAGTTGCCAGATTCGGGTAACTTCGTCTCTCGCTGCCATGTTCAAGTCCAAGAAATCTCGACCTCCTCCCTTGCTCGACGTCGAGGACGACGACCAACGCCAGAATCGAATCGGTTAGTCTATCTTTACTCGCTTTACGAAAGTCGATCGAGATCTCTGCCAGGAAATATTCTCGAGCGACTCAACACATCGCCGCTCTCGAGCACCAAATCCCCCGCAATCTTCCCAAACACGATATCACTCCCGATCGAACCTCCCGCTGCACGTACGACCCCGCCCCACCGCTTCCGTCCATCCCGATGACCCACCGCACCCTCATCCCACAGTGCTGGCCCGCGTCCGTGACTTCCTTCCCGCCATCTCCGCCTCGAACGAAGCCCTCTCTCGCCAGAGACGCGAGGATATCGACATCGAGCACATCGCACCAGACGAACATCGGTACATCGAAATGGTGGGCATCCACTTCTCATTTGCTCTCCCCCCGCATTTCCCCCCTTCCGCTTCTCCCCGCACGCAATTGCCTCCGAGCTGGTCGTGTGCTCACCCAAAACCCCTCTTCAGAACCTCGGGCTCGGCGTTTTCGAAGCAAAACGTCGCCGAGGCCCCAACGTCAACACGGACGTGCACTCTCCGAGCGTATCCTCGGAGGAGGACTCCGCCTCGGACAGGGCGACGGACAACGATTCCTCGTCCGAGTCGGAACTGGACTCAGATACCAACTCGTACGACTCGGAAGGAGAGTCGGATGAATACTCCTCTTCGGACGATGGCCGTGACGTCGATGATTCGGACTCAGACTCGGGCTCGGCAGCCTCGGTCGGAATCAGCCACGTCTCCTCCCGTCCTATCAAACCCCTCCCGAGACGTGCTCTTTCGCAGCAAGTTCAGGTCTGAGCTGTACGTACGTCTCCCTGCCGTGTCCCGCGTGGGTATAGACGTTTGCAAGAGTACCATGGCGTTGATCCCGCACTTCCCTGTGGACGCACCCTAGTGGTCTGTATGCATAAAAAGCGATCTTGTGGAATTCCCTGGGGATCACCATGACCGCAGGCCCATGTCGTAGCCTAACCAGATTCAAAGACATGGAACTGAGAAGTGGTGATATTACACAACACAAGCTCGATCACTTAAATACTATACCCCCGTCGAATATACAGATCAGCTTTACATCTACGATATACGTCGTACACCCATGATATGAAAACCCGAAAATGCCGAGAGTCCGAAGAAATTGCGACAGGCAAACGACGATCATCGTCCCATCATGCCCATCCCGTTCCCATCAGAAAACATCGGCATGAACGACGACCAGAACTCGTTGTCGAGCATGATATCAGAGGCCATAAAGTACCCCGGATCACTCATCGGGAAATTGGGAAAACTGTGTTGAGAATCCATCGGGCCCGGGACGAAACTCGCCGCCGTGTTGACCCCCGCAGCCGGGCTCCCAGCCGCATACGCGCCCGCGCCCATGCTACCGCTCGACGACGCACCTGCACTTCCACTCCTACTCGCGCCCGACGAAGACCCAAACTCCGCACGGTTGTGCGAAGTGAAGTGCTGCACGAGCGGCATCGAAAACTCTTTCGGCTCCATTTCCGATCTCTCCAACTTCTTCTTGAACGAGAGAACGCCCGCCTCGATCAGCCGCGCACATTTCGCTGCGGAGTGGTCGGGTGAACAGGCAATCAGCAACAGCCTCTCGATTGTCCTTGCCAAAATCGAATCCGAGGATCCTGGCATATGTTGGCCCGCGTTCTCAAGCACGCTCCATTTCGACAAGATGACAAAAATTGTGGCAAACGTGATCATGCTGAACACAATGTCGGGAGCAGTGCTCATTAACGCGAGCTCGGGTCGCGAGATGGTCGTGATCAGTATTGCTTCGCTGAGAACCAGGGCGTGGTGTCCCCAACTTTGCGCCAGGTTCACGCCATTGTGTTCAGCAAGGAGAAACCAAGGTTGCTGGCTGTTGGGCTTCGCGAGTGCGAGCTTGATCTCCATGAGCGCATGCACGACAGCGAGGAGTCGACACGACTGGTAGTAGAGTTGAAGCATTTGAAAATAGAAGGCCTCGTGTTCTGCGAGGACTGGGCGTTAGGGTCAGGACTATTCAGCCACGCGAAAGTTTGGGGACCAAGAGGACATGTCGGAGGAACAATGGATTGAAAGCATACCTGGGAGTGGGGATATGAGACGTTCCAGAACGTCCATGTGAACAAAGAAATCTGACACTTCTTTGTAGAAGACACCGAGCTCGTCAAAGGACCGCAGTCGTATAGCAAGCCCCTGTTGCGTAGTCGCAAATAGTTGGCAGAGAAGAGACAATCTCAAGTCCCGAACCGAGCCAATGGTAGCACATGAGGTCGCCTCGAGGACTTCATACATCAAACTTTTGCAATCTGATATGGGTTCCCGGCCCGTGCCGGCACACAGCCTACAAGACCTGATAAATCGACCATAATGCAAAAAGGGGGTAACCCCGACTCACATGGACTCGAGAGTATTAAGGGAAAACCACTGAAATTGGACGCAACCCGGTTAATGTACGTTCAGAGACTGATCTGGGTGGACGCACAAGCCGTGCTTTATCGAGTGCTTCGAGCAGTTCCGCGCTTGGTGGCTCGTTCGGCTTTTTTTCGTCACGAAGCGTCTGAACGTATACCATGGCTTCGCTTAGACGAAGATTCATGGCCATGCTAACTGCGGACGCAGCTATAAGTCTCCCGTCACGAGGCTCTTTCAATGTTGTATCCCCAACGGATTCCCAAAAGGAGAGGATAAGGGTAGCGTGAATTGCATCTGTGGAAGGAAGTGGGTTGAAAGATTGCTTAAAGATGACGTCGTCTACCAAACGGTATAGCTGTGGAGTGACGATGGATCGTATTGAAGGTTCTAGATGTCTAGAGGCTACACAACATTGGGCGAGGCGCAGCAAGGGACCATCATTGCGGTTGCCTGGTTGCAGATGTAGCCATGGGCTGTAACGTTCCTCGAATCTGACGTAAAGGCGTTGAATAAAACCACAAACGGGATACAGTGAACGATTGATACGTACATGTCAACGAGATATTTGACCTGCTCCCGACCCAATACATGGAGAAGTGTCTGATCAACCTTGGTTCGAGGGGATTCTGAGGTGTTTGGCCCACGGCGTGTCAACGCTTGTATGGCAAGCATAGGGACCATAGTACTCTCGAAACCACCAGGACGCTTTAAGAAACCCCAAGGGGAGTGCTTCTCAGGTAGGAGGCGTTCAGGGTGCAGCAACTCGACCTCTTCTACGTCGCGTTGTGGCGCTCTGAAGGGGGGGAGAGTATCTGACGATGTATCCCCCCAAACTTTGGAGTGTTTCCTCGTGTCATCCATTGGAATATCTTGTGACTTGTTACCTAGCGAAAGGGAGGATCTACGATCGATAGTAGGCGAAGTTGGAGTCTCTTGCAGTCGACTGCGGGCAGAGGATGGTACAGGAGATGGTCCAGAACCGTCTTCGAAGGAGCAGGAGAGACTGAGTACTTTGCAACGATGGCATTGAGCACCAGAATGGTCTCCTTCGAGCATTTCACACCGCGTTTTGTGTTTCCGGCATGATAGACAGGCTTGGGCTGCCTTTGCTCGTTTTGCGGGTGTTGGGCGGGGAGAGTGGGCCCGTTTCGAGCCCAGTATGGGGTCGCTCATATCCCGGCTTGCCATGGTGAATGATGAAGGTAGAGTGATAAAAGGGTCAATTCCAGCTTGAATATTTCGACCCCTCGCCGGCTACTCGACCCGCTTTAAAGTCAGCGAATCCGTTCAGATCTTCCTGCGATGGAGATGATCTTCCGAGAAGAAGCCTTAATCTCAACCCCACGCCCGACGACTCGTTCGCCCGCGATCGTATAACCAACGACCAGCTCAACGCCAAGTCACAATGAGAACAATTCCCCCTCTTCGTCCGAGTCAGGTCACATTGAGATGGGGCAGTGCATAGTTGAGTGCTGTGAACTTCTTGGGACACGCCGAGATGAGTCAAGTTGCTGACGCGCCTTGTACGTCAAGTTCAGGTGAATCAGGTGGCGACCCTGCAGTCTGAGTTCTGATTCGACGAGGGGAGTCTTTGGGTAAGTTGCCCTGGTGATGGAAGACTCCACAGTGAGAACACAGGCTCTTGTGCATCCCCCCCTAGGTCCAGAGAACGAACGGAACGAGAAACCATTCGAAAATATTCCTTATTTTTAAGGTGTGTCGACTTCAACTAGTACATGGTTTATCATCGACTGAATCGTCACTGGGACAAAAGTTAGCACTAGTAATTCAGACAAAGCTATGGTGTCCAGTGGATAGAAAAGCTGCCAAAGCGATTCCGAAGATGCCCTTTTACCCAGCAATTTGTCTGGGAAGCTGCGAATCTGCACTCAGTACCGTGTAATAACTGGCTGACTGTAGGTCATCATAACATTTAAGCAACCTCGCGATACCGTCAAACACGACCGTTAACCAGTACGCACTACCATTTTGGTCTGCAACACAGGGACGCAATTTAATCATGTTGTTCTCACATAAAAGGCACCGAGGGAGCATACTCAACGAATGTCATGCCTTTGTCCAGGTTAGTGTCTCACCGTGTGCTTTTCCCTGCGACCGTTCGGAAAATTTACTCACCTAACAAGCCTTCCCCCTTGAGGCAAATAGACCCAGATGCTCTTGCAATTTCATGTGAAACGAATTTTCGCGAGTCCCGTCACATCGCCGACTCGCTTTCGCATGATCCGACTTTGATTGGTTTCATTCAACCATTTCATCTAACATCCGAATCCAATGGACGGAGGTGAGGCAAGTCGACGAAGAATGCAACATTCAATTCCAACAAGGTTCCACAGTGCGTCACATCAGGACTTGCACGTTTATTCATTGCGAGGATCACCAATATCTTGACCGATGCCTTGCGACTGTGCAGTTTTCTCAGGGCTCACGAAAATGGCGTGCTGTGGCTCATCTAATATCCCAGTCAGCTTGGCGACCTCCGCCGAAATCTTTCCTGGAATGGACAATGAATGTTTTACCTATTGCCAGCATTCGGTTGGTGCGAACGTGTTCCAAGCGAATGAAGGCACTCACCACAAAGATGCAATCATTCCGTGGTCGCCGGTCACTACCTTGGCTGTCCGAATCCGTGATCTGTAGCTCTTGTGGCGAAAATAATCGGGCTTTGAGAGGATAGAAGTATATCAATGTGCCAGCTTCCGCCGTGCTCGGACGGACGACATTCTACTCCGCACTCTTCACAAAATCAAAGAGTTAGGTAAAATCACACAATCTTTGACGTTCATGGTACGTTTTCGACAGATGAGTTCCCACGTGGCTGTCCGCCGCGATGCAGCGATTTTTCCTACTCGTCGATCGTGTGCCTACTCTCTGCCACAATCTCCGTCTCGCCGCCGCTAGCCATCTGATCATCACATCCATCTTCACATATCTTCATCCATACAAATGTAGGAGAAGAGAACAAATCCCTTTAATCTACCTTGACTGTTCGACTTCAAGATTCTGCCGGACAAACCCCCCTTACTATGCTTGTTCTGAATTCGATTGTTGCCCCTGTTCTCGTCGCCACTATGCAGCATATCGTGACAGTCACGTCTGCCGTTATTCCTTCACTCGCCCCTTGATGGGGACGCTGGAAGTGATGTTCCTAGCATGGCTCTCACAGCCTTGTTACAAATAGTGCTTATCTCTTTTCGGCTGCAGCCTTGTGGACTATGGAGATTGGCTCCGCGAATACTGCAAACATCGTAATACTTGATGAAGTGTGCCTTGTCTTTCACTTTCATGGATCAGTCCTGAGATCGTGTTCCACAGTCGACTCCTTCCTAACACATACCTGTCGGGACAGCTGAAAATGTATGTGTTATAAGGGAGTATGTGTTATTGGGAGACCATAGGGTGACAAACAGGAGTTCAGGAAATCCAAAAACCTATGGCTCATGAGAGAGTATGTGTTATCCCAGGTATGTGTTATGAGGGAGTTGACCGTACTATGCTCTTCGAGAATCCGCTGTAATTCAGTACCCCAGATTACACTGTGGATCGATCTCGCACCTGCACAAGAGATCCCAGGCGCAGAGCCAACACATAGGTCAATTATGATGCCATGCGTCATTGGACAGTTTCACGCATGCCAGGGAGTAGAACCATTCAATCGAGTGCGTGTCTCCGGGCACGAATCTGAATCTCGTCGCATTCACTAAAAATATCCTCTACGCAGCTTCACAACAGAACTGCCGGTAACGCAAAATGTTGACGTCCAGGTACTTAACTTCTCAGGCTTGTGCTGACGACCAATCAACGACCATTTGGGCTACTACCCACGATACAAGTGTCTTGCCAATGGAATGTGTTCTCCTTTTATATCGCTGTGTAGCCAATTGGTTGACCCATATGACATGTCCGAGTCGTGGTAAGATAAAAACACTCTTGGTCCCGCTCAATCCTCAGGGTTTTTGTGCAAGTATGGTCGAGTCTGAGGGAGACCATATGCATCAGCTTTTCCAGGATGGGGTCCTATGCTTGGCTTCTTACTCTGATGCCGAGCTGGAATCAATGATTAGTTAGTTTGCATGACTACGCTGGCTCCGGCCCCCAGGCGCGGATGGTGAGTTGATAGCCTGGAATATTGAGCCCGAGGAATAAATCGACGGGTCCGAGTCCCCACCTTGATCCGTTTGAAATAGACAGTGGGGCTGTTGCTATCCTGGATATCGGTATGTCGCATTGGAGGAGTTTGCTAGCTGCATCCTTCAAGTAAAACGTACGTTGACTTCGAACTCGCAACTTGAAATCAAGTTGCAAAACTTTCATTGGCACTCGAGCTCGTCGTATTCTTCACTGTTGAAAGTGATCCTCTGTCTGCGGTAGCTCTGTCGCTGTCGAGATTGGCTTCATACGAGAAAGATGATTCGGGAAGGAGCCTTCCTGAGACCTTGATGCCAGCAGTGGGCCAACTTGAATTGCCACTGGTGAGTCACAGTGTGGCACCTTCCATTGCAACCGGGACCGTCGGCCACTGCCGGGTTGAAAGATCGGCTGTCATAATACTAGCTTACGCTGGCGCTAACACAGACACGGCATGGACGCGTCAGTCGATGCCGACCAATGGTGCCACAATCGCCAGAAAAAAAAAATACAAGTCCGACAACGCGGACCACGTTTATCAACGTACCTGAAGCTGAGCGCTGAAGGCTGACTCGGAAGGCCCAACTCCACAGGCGTAACGCACTACATGTGGTCCTGGTGCATTCGTGTCACGACGCCATTCGACTGCTCAAATGACCTAACCCCAACCAACTTACTGGGAAGCACAGAACGTTGAGACGAATCCGCCGACCCTTCGCTGAACATGACGCGTGATAAGCAGTAGTCGCATGATGCATTTTAAAGTATTACGTCATGAGATGATGTTTGTAATCTTCGACAACCCTGATGTGATTGACCAATTATAAAAAATGCTTGTGCGAGTATCGCTCTGTCAGCTTCAGACCGGGTCTTTCTACTCACATTCCTCGGCGTTTTGCATAGCCTCTGCTTGCTACCTGCAACGCACAGCGGGTACCTGGATCAGGCCTCGGCCTCAACCGAGTCACCCGGACTGCCATGCCACGTACATGCATGTTCATGGTCCAATCGGATTGCGTCCCGAAGAGTTCGTTCGCGACTTGGCCCAACGCTTCCTTTCAAATAACTGCACCGCTGACCAACACATTAGCTATCGTTGAACCTGAACTTACCAAGCATCCATCGTCATCCTTTCATCCTCATCATGAGTAGTAATAGGAACCTATATTACTGCAGGGCCTACCACCAAATGATCCGATATGGAAATGACGAACAGGAAAAAAGATCGTGGTTATGATACATATCATGAGAGCGTGCGCACGCGGCGGAGATGAAACACAGATGATTACAATCTGAATCAAATAGCATAGTAGGCCCATCGACCAAACACCCTAGTCCCACAAATGAAATCACTCAGCAGCAACCTTAATTGGGAACCGAATTGGCCGTCATGAGTTGTCATCTTGGAGGTGGATGGGTCCAACGGCAGGGCCACACTGAATATCATACTGTGGCCGTTCATTTCCGATGGTGTGAGGTGAGAAACGCGCCAGTGTATGAGACGAAAACGGGATGCGGCCTAACCAAACTTCTGTCGCGGTCCTCCGTAATTGATCAGCCATCTGTGGGGATACCTGAGCCAACGGCACAGGTGCATAGATGGGCGAGTGCACGGATGCATCGTTTGAGATTGCTCGCTTTTCGTCCCCGTCAGTGGACGGATGAGGAAGAAGATAGATGTGTTCGAGGGGAGTGAAGTTATCGTCGTCATGCACACAGGTTGAGTCGCAGCGGTGACCAGATGCTAGGCATGCATAGAAGCGTGACAGGGCAAAAATGAAATGTATCTAGACATAGTCGTGGTGAGCCTGGGCCTTATACACAAAGAAGGTACGCACGCGGACGACGGTCCGCAGCAGGAACACAGCCATGAATGCCATGAGACCGCTTTCAAACCACTGCTCGCAATTTTCAAGGGTAAGGCCGAGGTCGATGACATCCCTGAGGAGGTCGGGCTGTCTGGATACTTGCTCGCAAACTTGAGCGCGTGCGGCGGGGTCCACTGCTACAGAAGAAGCCAAGACGGCAAAGAGTGTGCAAAAGGCGAAATCGCCGATAACATAGTTGCGGTAGATGCGCACGAAGGAAGGTATGCCCTGAAAGGGGGTTAGATGAGCAAATGTGGCGAGAGAAAAAAAAAAAACAAGCCTTGATGATACCCGCGAGGCCGAATACGCAGATGGCGGAAGCTGCTGCAAAATAGGCGGAGAAGAGGGCGCAGATGAGTCGTGCGCCGTCCCTAGAGAGGGAGAACCTGGCACCCTCCCACTCGCTTCCAGGCTCCCATGCGAGGGATCGCCAAATGCCCAAGAGGTAGGCGGCGAGTGCGAGGTTAGAGACAGCGCCGATAAAGGCGGTCGAAGTTGAGGCAGACCTGTCGAATGAGTAGGGGGACATTGTGAGGAATAGAAAGAAAGAGGGGTTCTTATGTTATGTAGGGTCGTACGATGATTGAGACTGACTAAACCTAAAACTAAAATTGACCTTCTCTGCTGACTCAGGGGCCGGGTGACACGGACCCGAACTACGTCAGTCCCCAAATACCTGCTTTTCGTACACCTTCTACTAGCGCGTCCACATTCCCCAGAAGCGTGCCCAACAACTCCTTCTTCTCCTCTGTCGTACGCACATGCTTCCCCCGCCTTTCCTCCCCATCCACCCATGGCATCGAATCCCCTTCCACATACACCCATGATCCATGGGCTTTTTTTGGACTTTGTGGTTCGTAATCCACATCTTTCCCTAGCATCATAATCGGACGTGGGGATATCGCCCTCAGCATCCTCTTTCTGTCACCACCCTCGAGCGGTGGCGAATTCGGTGGTGTTTGCGGATCCGTCACCATCGCGGGGGTAGAATACGACTTTTTCAGAGGCGATGGCGTCCGGGTACTTGAGGCGCTACTTTGGCTTGAGTTTATCGTCATAGAAAATGCAGATCTCGATGTCGATGAGGACGAGCTGGACCAGCCTAGTGACGAGCTTGAGGCGCCAGATGCCGGCCGGGCAAATATTCTCGATCCTGCTTGTTGTGTCGGCGCGTGCACTTGAGTCGTCACCGGGGTGCTTGGCGTCGTTTGCGCTACTAGCAAGGGTGTGCTACCCCCATCGCGCGTGGTAGTCTCGTCCATCAAGTAAAAGTATAGGAATTCAAGACACTTCATCCTGGCATTGACGTGGGCATCGCTACATCCATTAATTCGATCACTCACCTCACTTCTCGTGGTGTCCCTGCTCTCTTTAATAGCTTTACGACAGCCTGTACACCTTTGACGTCTTCAAACACGCGCAGTGCAACCGAGGAGTCAACAAGCACGCATAGCAATGTGTCCAGCACAGCGGAGGAGAGGTGCATAACCGAACGTGTCTTGTCCGAGGATTGGTCCCCAATTGAGTCGCCAGTGGACGAGCGTGTGATCATGGGTGTATGCCGCGAACTAGTCAAGAGCGCTACTAGGATCTGCAGCCGACTCAGCGCAAGCACGAACGTTAATCGTGGTGCTATACCTCCAAGGGGTATTGGCGACCAAGGTATACTTTACTGGCTGTGTGGTGCAAGGCGATCCCCTGTATCACCGACAACAGTTGATGCAACTGCGAACAGATCGTGTTCAGCTCCGTCTCTCGATTTGCTGCATAGTTCCGTCAACGTCAAGTGCAGATGGGACATTGAGCGGAACGTACTACCACTCATAGCCCTTCCAGCCAGCACATCTACGCGCGATGCTGCCATCTGTATCCAACACAATGTCCTCGTAGAAACTGAGCCGCCGCATTCAATAAGGATTCCTCAACCACCGACACGAGCCTCTCACTGTTGCACTCAAATGTGTCCTGGAGCTCGAGAAAGTGACGCATTGTGTCGTCTTCGACGTCTGGTGCACATGCTAGTGCGAGTTGCTGCTCTAATACGGCGAGCGCTCGTGATCGACGGTTGGACGACGCACTTGGGGAGCTAATCTGGTGAGGTGTCTCAGTGTACTTTTCTCGCTGCAGAGAGCAACTAGAATGCACACATCGTCAAGGGCGTCCTGGATGGTGTCCTTCATGGTCAGTGACGAAACTCAAAATTGCATCCAACTATAAAACCGCGTTGTGTCCACGTGATGACGTGATGATGTCTTATGATGCATCATGTATTCAAGAAATGTCACAAAACATATTAACTAAATATCCTTTTCATCCTACCAAAACATCTTCCATGAAGAGTAAGTCATACCTATTGTTAGTGACATGTGTGTTGACAAGATATGATGTCCTTAGTACCTGGAACAAGCATGCTAATGTAAGCCGTAGCCTTGTCATATGTCGAATGGATCTCGCGAGTAAGGGTGTCAGTGGAGGGAATGTCGATATGAGAGTTGTATGAGGGTGTGCTATGGTCAAAAGCTCATGGAACTCACGGTCATTGACAATGTTAACAGGTCAGCTACCTCCTATGCCAGTGACCCATTTGACAAGATATGCACTAGAGCGTGCTCTGTCAGCAGACAACCTCATAGCAGTAAATACTTACACACCTACAGGTTTGAGCGTGATCTGTGCGTATAATGGACTGGCTGCTAAACCTGGTGCGCAAACGCTGCAAAGATCGGACCACTGTTGGGAGTCACATCTTTACCCTTAAGAGCATTGTCGACAGCATCCTTTCCGAAACAAACGGTGGCATGATGCTTCAGATTCATAGTCGATGACTTATCCTTGGTATCTTGATAGCGGTGCACACCATCCAGTGCTGTCTTGTACTCACGTGCCGCACAAAGAAAGAAGTAACACATGCAGCCATTATGCTGCTGTATGATCTGGTGGGCTCATGGAGTTTCAGTGACTCTTTTAGGTGGCATCCTGAACTGTCCACCGAGCGACGATTCCGAGCGAGTTGCTCTCACCTTTATATCCTGGCGGTAGCGCAAGATTGCCGAGGTCTCGAGTAAATGAATGTGCGTCTGTCACGTCCAGGCTAAGTTGACGGCGGCGTCAGTCACACGTCCAGGCTAAGTTGACGGCGGCGCCAGTCACTTTGATGCGCTAACCCACATGACGGAGCCCTAGCCAGCAGAACACGCCAGCCTACCCGCGGTGAACGTGCAAGGTGTACACGTACTCATACCCATTTGGCAGTGGCAGTGACTAGAGCGGTTTGTCCACGTGATGACATGATAACGCCGTGCAGCGGCCCGTACTTAATATAAATAGATGTATGACCACGGCCTTCCCAGCTCACTACCACCATGGCACCCATTCAAACCGTAAGTCTATCCAGATTACATACAGTGTCTATGCTCACGAACGACTCTAGCAATGGACGCGTCTTATTCGTTTCATTGCCGCAGAGACATCACAAGTACACATCGGCGAGCCCGTTGACCCAAACCTGGATGGCGAGTCGCTTCTGTTTCCCATCTCGTCCTCCCTCATGTTCCTCCAGTTGGTCTCGCCGCATGGAACAAGCAGACCATCAAAGCTTACGAAATTGTGGGCTCAGCGCTCGACACCGCGGCGCAGGTCACCAAAACTATCCTCACAGTCAAAGAGCTCCTTGCACCTCTCTCACGCGAGGAAATCAAGATAGTTCGGTGTCTGGGTCTCAACTACTTTGATCATGCAGTATGTTGTTTCTTTGCCTCAGTCATTTTGTTGCCTCAATGGGTCGTGTAGGCGGAGACTAAGTTGGCACTACCTCCGTGAGTGTGCTCGTTGGTCGATTCGTGTCCGTGGGGAAAGGTTCTGGTGCTTATACTACTGCATTCGCTCTTCCCTTCAGCGCTCCGCTTCTGTTTTATAAACCCCTCTCGTCCTTGATCGGACCCAACGCCCCGATTTCCGTTCCTAAAGTCGCTCAACCCGTTGAGGTCCATCTCTCGGACTACGAGGTCGAGTTGGTCATCGTCATTGGAAAGACGGCTAAGAACGTGCCCGAGGCGGAGGCACTTGATTACGTCCTCGGGTACACCGCTGCCAACGACGTTCGTATTTTTCTCCCTTATGTTCCTTGTATCAATGCTAATCGACATGCATGCTCATAGGTCTCCTTCCGCAAGCACCAATTTGTAACGTCGCAGTGGGGCTTTTCCAAGGGCTTTGGTCAGTCGAGTTTCTCTCATTTCTACAACACTCGTTCATTCTGACGCGCTCGTCGAATCCACAGACAACACCAACCCCATTGGCCCTTGCCTCATCTCGGCTAAAGCTATCCCGAACCCACAAGTGTTCCCTCTCACATGCACGCTCAACGGCAAAACGCTCCAGAACGGCAACACCAAGTACGTACCCTCCCATTCCGTGCGAATGCATACTTATTCCTTACTTCCTCCATACCAGAGGCCAGATCTTCAACGTCCGCCAGACTGTCGCTTTCCTCTCCCAAGCTACCACTCTCGAACCGGGTTCGATTATTCTCACCGGAACACCAGCTGGCGTCGGGTTTGTACAGAAGCCTGCCGTCGTTCTCAAACACGGTGATGATTGTCGGGTCTGGATTGGACATGGAATCGGAACGCTCGTGAACCCTGTCGTGGAAGAGGGTAGTCGGGCGGTGGCCAAGTTGTAGCTGTAATCATAGCTGCAAACGGGGTGGGGGAGGGGCAGCAGGAGACGGCAAAAAGAGGGCGAGGGCGGATGTACTGACGGACCGGCCAGTGTATTTTGAATTGTCGATCTACACATTGCTTTGGAAGAACAAAAAATGTACAAACACATATGTTAAGGGAAACATGTCAAAGAATACAACGTCGGGCAAAGATGGATCCGTCCGAATTTCGTGGTACATCAATCTCAAAGGCCACCAAACACGATCAACTTTTCGTGCAGATATTCTTGGATCCCGTGTCCTCCCTCTCGTCCTACACACATGCCATCACGCGATTAGCATTCAACGTCGGACGAGCGAAAGAAGACCCACCAAGCCCGCTCTGTTTCACCCCTCCAAACGGTATGCTGGCATCAGTGATTAAACCTGTGTTCGACCCCACCATCCCAACCTCGAGCGCCTCCGCGACGCGCCATACCCGCCCGACGTCTCGGCTAAAGAAATATCCTGCCAGTCCCATGTCGGAATCGTTGGCCAGCGCGATCACTTCTTCTTCTGTGTCGAACTTGATGAGGGCCGCAAGCGGACCAAACGTTTCCTCCCGTGACAGGAGCGCGGTCGGGGGAACGTCTGACAACACTGTGGGCGGGTAAAACGACCCGACGTGTTTGGTAGTCCGGCCGGAGGCGTCACTCGAGTGGCCCCCGACGAGGACGCTTGCGCCGAGAGCGACGGCATCGTCAACGTGTCGCATAACCTTGGAGACGGCACGATCGTGGATGAGGGGGCCGTGTGTCCTGTATGTGTGCGCGACGCCGCCGTCGTCACATCTCATGATATCATATCACGAGCTAATATTCAGACGTACGTCGTCTCGTCCAATCCGTTGCCGATCTTGAACGCAGCCACCTTTTCGGCCAGTCGAGAGGCGAAATCAGCGTAGACAGAGGATTGTACGTAAATACGGTTTGCGCAGACGCATGTCTGCCCTGTTGCGCGGAATTTGCATATGATGGCGGCTATACGAAAGAGTCACGAACGAATGCAGACACTAGAAGTGGGAAAGCTACCTTCAACGGCTGCTTCAATGTCCGCATCGTCAAAGACGATGAATGGTGCGTTGCCGCCAGCTTCTATAGACATTCTGTTTATGAAATCAATGAAAGCCCTAGAAGTTTAAGAAACAAGGATGCACTTTTTCAGCGTGGAAGCGGACATGCTGTATAGTGATTTGGCAACAGGAGTGGAGCCCGTAAATGAGACCTTTCGGACGATCTTGCTTTCACACATCTCGCGACCAACCTCTACAACGTTCTTTTGGGTCGTGACCATGTTGATGACGCCATCGGGTATGCCCGCACGTCTAGAGAGCTGAACACATTTAGTGATTATGTACGGGTGTCGACTTGGTGTCGAATACAGAAACTCACCTCGGCCAACGCAAGCGCAGAAAACGGTGTTTCCGGCGGTGGCTTGATGACTGCCGTGCAGCCAGCCGCAAGTGCTGCTCCCAGCTTCCGAGTTATCATCGCAGACGGAAAGTTCCACGGCGTAAGGATCGAGCTGCCGGAATGATGAAGCATACCCAACATTGAAATGGCAAAACGAAAACCTACACAACACCTATCAAACTAGGGGGTCAGTCGCAGAAAGAGACGACGACAAACTCTACTCACCAACAGGTTGCTTGATCACGATATTCCGTGAACTGGACGATGGCGATGGGATTTGTTCTAATAAACAGGTCATGTATGCGTTCGAGGCAGCCAGCTGTCGGAGTGCATACCACCATATGTGCGAACGGCCTCCGCAGCTATACGATACCCATCATGTTTTATGTTTCATGTCCTGGCGCGCGGATCGAACGCAAATGCTCACCATACCACTGAGTGATCAACCCAGTTAGCCAGAACATACGCTGCACATACACTACTCACCTCCAAGAAAGATGCGCTGTAAGTGTTCTCGCTCTAAAGGATGGCACTGAAGCAAACAACCACGACACTAGATGCAGACAAGCACACCTTGGCATCCTTCAGAGCCTTTCCGTTCTCTAACGTCTACGCCAAGTCAGACATCAACCATGACCAACATGCGACATAACACACGATGATGCGAGCCAGGTCGTCGTGGTGTTCTTGCATCAACCCGAAGAACTTGATGAGAATGTTGTGCCGGTGCTAGGTCAACTTTGTGAGCTTGACATGTTCTCACACCTACTCCGCCAAAGCACCCAAATGACGCACCTTGGCTGTCGTCTTTCCCCACGTCCCGAACGCCTTTTGGGCAGCCGTGATCGCAGCTTTGGTCTCTTCGACCCCCATTTCAGGGATCGTACCCAACTCTTCCTCGGTGGCAGGGTCTGTAGTAGCGAACCACGCATGAGCATTCACTTTGAGAGAAAAAACATCGTGCGGAGGACAGATAGTACACACTTGTCACAGGGACGGTTCCACCCCCGATCGCGTCGACCCATTTACCATCAATGTAACCTTGGGTTTTGATCAGAGATGGGTCCTTGAGGCCCCACTAGAAGTAACGTGTGAGAGTCAGTCGGTCAAGCAGTGGGTTTGAATGCTGTTGAGAACGTACGGCGCTGGTTTTAGCGGTGCTTGCCATTCTGTACGATAATGACGACCTCGTCGGGTGGTGGATCGTTATCGAGGACGCTCTGGGTGCGAGAACCCGGAACGATACCGACGAAGGCAAATTCCGGAGTGGTATCATTTCGTTGCTATAAGGTGGGAGATATAGGCTTGTTGGAGACTCGAAGTCACCTGGCAGCAAGTTGTTAAAGCCTGGGAAGGCCGCATGGCGAACGCATGTTTGACGATAGATATTGGTAATATTCTGAGTACGGCGAGAAAAAAGGTCTCCGTAGTATGATGATCTATCAAAACACCATCCCTTTTTCGTTGGGTTCCAGATCTAGACTTGGTTAGCGCTTACATGCCTGGCTCCAGCTCGAATGTCTAGGTTCATGAAATGTTTGCTAAGCGTTGAATTTCCTTTTTTCCTGGAATTCGAGGGCTATGATTGGAAGAGAGCAAGAAAGTATGTTCAAGCAGTGGGGCTCTTACTGATTCTCAATGAATGGAAGTAATGGTTCGTGCCTAGGCTCTGGTGATGTCCAGCTCGGGATAGTCTAGAACCCGAGACCTATTGAAACTGGATCAAGCACTATGTATCATACCATACAGAGCTCAGCGTCTTCGTCCCTTAGATCCACCCCTACCTCCATCAACCTGATCTAAAAAGCCACCCATTTCCAGTGCATTTCTTGCCGCATGATTGATGTGTTTGAACCGATCAGGTCCCAGATGAATCCCTCCGAAATACCTCGTTACGACGACGAGCACATTGTTAATCTCCTGCCACATCGCAACAAAACCGCCCAGCTTGCATCAGTACCCGGACGGGATGCAGGACCACACGTGCATGCATTCCACGTGAAAGGCTTACCAGAATGGACAACAAGTGTGCGAGCCTACCCCCCGCAGCCGTCTCGCCGTCGTCATCGTTGTCTTGTTGATACAGCACCACACATACCCCCGCTCAGCTACTTCGTCCATAATGCAAGTTAGGCCTGGCAGGGTCACTCACCTTGGTGAAGTACGTTTCCAACTTGACAGCGCCAGGCGTTGATGATGGGATGTGCAGCACGAGCAATGTGTCGATCGGACATCAAGTAGTTTAGGACAAGCGGGACCTTAGGACAGATGGCAAATTGGAATAAGCCATGGACGTAATAAAAGAACCAAGTCACAAACCTGCGAAGGATGAGAAATCAGACATGCTCGCCCTACAAACACACTTTTCCGATCCACGATTGCTTCCGCTTCGATAATCTTGATCCCCTCTGGTAGCGCCATGTCCTGGAGAACGGGCGTCGGCCGAGACACCCATTCTAGTCCCTCTCCATCCTGCTCGGATGTGGCCACCGATGTCGGTGGTGATGAACCGTGGCTAAGAGCATCCTCTCGTACAAGTTCCCCCGCCTTTTCTCTGCTAAGTTTATCTTCGTACCATGCTTCCGATCGTTCGAGAATGTTCTGAAGTCCATCAAAGATGCAGACGGTATCAGAGGACCATTCAACACCAGATGCAGATATAAAAGTCCGGAGTATCGATCCAAAGAGCGACGAGTCGACCCCAAACGCACCGATGTACCGTGAGAGTAGCTGGAGTTGGGGTGGATTCTCTGCAGGGTATGTAGGGGGTAGAGAAACGAGGATGCGAATGGATATGTCCTCGTAGGATGGAAGACTAGTGTTTCAGGGGACGGTGAAACGGTAGAAAGAAAGAAATGGAACGATGGTATATGAGAAGGGAAATAGGAAAGGAGACGAACGACTCACGTACTTTAACGAAACCACATAACGAATCGTGTCCCTGTCGTTATCTACTGTGCTACTAGAGCTCTCATTCGAAGCGTATCCAAGGCTCCCCACTCTCGAGCCATGCCACAAACAGATCGAACTTTCACCATAGATAGACTGCAGCACTACGAAAACAAAGGTGTATCGATTCAGAGAACCGTCTCCTCGAGAACTGTGAAGGCACGAGGAAGAGCAAGTGACGCACTCACCACCGATTTCTGAGGCCACCTGCTCTCGTTCTGGAGTCAGTTCGGAAACAAAGCTTTCCATTTCAGCCGCCAGTTCAGCGGCGTTAGCTTCCAAGCCGCTCTCCATGAAGGACGTTATGTAACGAGGGTGGGTACTACTTTGCGTGAAGACATCGTCGAGATCTTACCGGCCGTCTTATATACAGTTTCAGGCGCGTCCAACCACGTGGCGGTTATAACTCTGCTCAGGCTCTTCGGAATATTCTCAGGGATACCTGGGTCCACCACTACGTAGTAGTGCCGCAGTGACATATACAGTCGAGTGAAGTTACTCGCAGAGCATGCCAGGCGAAAGCTCTTAGCTGACGATGCCCGACTCGCTCCCTCCGCGATGTTCGATTGTTTTCTTGGTGGCCTGCAGACCGTGTGCCGCCGAATCACTGTGATGGGCACTCCAATTCATATGCCAAGTCCTTAACCATGAGCACTATACAGATCAAGATGATAACGTCCGGAACCCCTGACGCCCTCTACCACCCGCCAGCAGACCCACATTCTCGCACTTTTTGGCAGTCGCCCCACCCCTTCCTTTCCTCAAACCTGATGCTTGTCCCTATCGACACCTCTCAACACCTCGAGCCCGATCGCATCTAATCCATTTGCATTGTTCTCTAAGAATAGAGCACTGTCGGCGAACATGATCGCAGAAATGCCTGCGTTGTCGTTCACGTGCACGACGCACTGCGACGACACACCGAAACCGGTATCGACTCCCTTCCAACGGTAACGGACCTCATAGTCATATAGCTCTCGGATGCTGATGATGAACCGCGGCACGATGGTGTACAGGAAAACAGAATATACCGCGTTTATATAGAGTTCTGGAGCATTGTTTATGGTCGGACCTGTCTGGAACATGTCGTAGATGTTGTAAGCCGTGCATCTAGAGGTTCCGGGAAAGATGTAATTAGATTTTGCAGAAATACTTGAGTGAATGATGGATGGGAAAACGCGCCGGGAAAAGAAATGGGGAAGTAGAGGGCAGACATACACGAAAAAATAGATGATTCCATCTCTCAGGAGTCGTTGCATGTACTTGTTAGGTTGCCACTGCTTGGTCGCTCTGTACATATTGACGGACCGCTTCAGAGTTTGTAAGACAGCGAGAACTAGGAGTGTGCTGCTGAGAAACAGCCTTGGGATTATACAATATATAGCGAGTGCGGATGGAATGTTGTTGAACGAGACGTTGCAAATATCAAAATCGCCCGCTCGGACAATTGTAACTGCAAAAAAGTGGTGGACGACGAGGAGCCACAATCATGAGACTGCTGTGGCACACGTAATTGAGCTCAAAACACACCTGAGAGATGGGTATTAGGATCATTATAGTAGATGCCTTCCACGACAAACATAACGATGGTCTGCACCGCATAGATGGACAGGAGAACACAAAGAATTCTTTTCGATTGGTTCCACATCGCATATACTCGTAGGATCATCACCACTGAAATTGAAGGCTTAGGAATGGATTTCGAACGGGAGTAGAAGGGATATAACTTATAATCGGCGGCAGAAAGGTAGACCATAGACCCCCAGGATAGTATCAAATAAACTACGGTACCTATGAAGTATTCAATCTCATCCTATGGACTCGTGGCAAAAGTGAAAGTGCTTACATCTATGAACCTGTTATCAATAGATCCTGCAGTTGGAATTCAAATGCATACAACTATAGGAATATATGATCAGTATAGTTGGGACAGAAGGCAGGAGAAATCAAACTTTTAGAGGACCAGGAATGAATATACTACATACTGGAAATTGTCCGGATGGGGTCAGCTCAATCAACCTCTGATTTAACTCGAAGCGTACTGAGACCAGCAATACTTCGAGACGGATCCGAATCGTTAGCCAATCCAATACTTAGTCAATGCGACTGTGGGCTTACACAATGCAACAAAGACCGACATAGCGGACCTGTGGAATTGTCAATTCCGAACTTGTGAAACAACACGACTCCCCTACAATAATGAACAGTACAGAGACCCAGGACCAAGGCCTGCACTGTCTCCTACTTAACAACTTGGTGCTCGCTTGCTAATTACTGCTTTCTCACCCAAATATACTCTATCTTCAAATGCTGTGAAACGACGTCTAGATGCAGAGTGAGAGAAACATACCTCATTCGAAAAAGTAAGGCCTACGGTGTGGGCATCAATCAATTCGGTGAGAGAAAGCATGCACGATCGCATTACTAACAATAATCATATACAGGAGCAATGACCATGAAAACTGAAAAAATGGATCACGAGTCTGATCTATAAGTGAAATTGGGAGTGATCATACGAGATGTATAGTTGTTGAGCAGGAGGAGCTCTAGGGTAGACTGTAAGTCGAAAGACATAATGGTCAGACAGGCAGAATTAGCCCTTTTGGAGCTCAATGGAGAGGGGGAGGGAGGCAAGGAAATCGAAGGTCAGCGGAAATTGACAGTTATGTCTTCCGCTGTTTTATTATGTGCGGCCCCGGGAGGCCGCACGGAATAAAGGTCGTTCGATTTTCCGACATTAAGGCAGCACATCAAGGGGAATGACGCGAGGCAGTGTGAGTTCGTCTTAGTTGGTGTTCAGGGAACAAAGACATGGTGTAAAAGCGCCTACTAGCAAGGCAGCGCGGGTATCTTGGTTAGTGCACAGGGAACAAATACATAGTATAAAAGCACTTACTAGCAGTATAGTCGTCGAGCTACGGATCAAAAACTTACCTTGAGTGGTAGAAGACAGTAATTTCGTTTAATCGTTTCAGTGGATAATCATCAAGAAACCGAGAAGGCGAAGAACAAGAATGTGCGCCGGTTCGAGCCATCCGCCGAGGTGCTGACGTGAACAGGTAACTAGCGTCTAAGGCGATATAATAGTCAGGCTGTCGACAGGAGACATGAACGTTCTGATCCTGTGTGACATCATGAGTGCAGTCCGGTTCCTTGCGGGTCCCATCTCTTCGTTGTCCGACATCTCTGACGCCTGTATAACAGAAACAAAGTGGCGTATCACATTCCCAGTCCTTATTTCATCCACCTCATCCAACGACGTAAGATTCAGATTCAGCTGGAAATGGCCCAGGAAGGAACTTGTGACTCGGTGTTCCTGGCCGAGTCTCGAATAGTAGCCACCTGCCAATGGGAAACCTATCATGAATATAAATGAGAGCACAGATATTCTGAGCAACGGTCGAGGCATCGGATAAACCTGCGACATCGGCGATTTCGGGTTAGCAAGGGAGTCCAGTCCGTTTTCATAGCAAGTCTCGGCGAGGAAACGTGGATTGACAAATAACAAAGATAGTAGTCACAAGTGCGCGTTGGGAGCTTCCCATTCCTGTCAAAAAGGGTGGGAGACGTTTTCAGAGGAATGAGCACCTGATGACCAAAAGGGAACTATTCTTTGAACGAACTCGAGCGTTTGCTAGACATTCAGATCGAGGGGTGCAATAAGTATACGACATACGCGTGTTTCACTGGTTTCGCAGTCACTAGTCATTATTGGTTCGATGGTTAGTCTTGCGGTTTAGCCTGGGCAGCAGGTTCGGCATCCTCAAGAGTCGGTGTACGACGTCGATTTACGATATGTAGGATCTCATTACGATGAGTGCAGGACTTAGTAGGGGGCCTGGGCGGGCATTGTGGTGATATGATCGTGGGCAACGGAGTATACGGCCCTGAGGATCAATGCTAAGCTCACGTCTATTGTCCCAGACTCCCGACCACCAAGCCAGCGAACACAGAGACTGGCAGAAGAGATGGCACAGGTCCGCCCACGCTCGTCGTCACCGATGGTGGACGAAGCGCACAAAAGGCCCAAGACGTGTCATCCTGCAGATGACGCCGATGTCGCCACACATTTTGCCACAGGCCTCTTCGACGCATCCAACGTCGACCGACTACGCACAGGCTACCCAAACAGCACCCCATTCAAGCATGTTGTCCTCGACGCCCTCTTCCGCGACGATCTACTGCGAAGCGTCAAAGACGAGTGTATGGCGCATCTCAGCTTCACGGAGAAGGAGACGGACATTTACAAGGTGTGTGGCCTTCCCTGCGACTACTCTAAACCACCTCTCATCTGTTCGCCCAGGTGAACCAAACAGGCGACCTCGCTTCCCTCTCCTACCTTTCCGACGAACAACGCGCTCTCTTTCCCAACCTCGTCGCTCTTCGTGATGCCCTTTACTCTTCGCATTTCCGTGCCTTCCTTCAAGCCGTCACCTGCTGTGGTCCACTCTCCGGCACAACCCAAGACATGTCCGTCAATTCATACACCCGTGGTTGTCATCTCCTTAACCACGACGATGTCATTGGCACGCGCCGCGTATCCTATATCCTCTACATGCCGCTCCCGAACGATCAACCATGGCTCACTGAGTACGGCGGGGCCCTCGAGTTCTATCCCGTGCGAGAGGGTGGGACGACCATTCCAGAGCCAGATGTCGCACCCGTCAAGACGATCCCACCGAGCTGGAACCAATTCGTCTTCTTCGAAGTACAGCCCGGAAAGAGTTTCCATTCAGTCGAAGAAGTCATCGTGGACGAAGAAGGGTACGCGCGGCTGAGCATCAGTGGCTGGTTTCACGCTGCGCAGCCTGGAGAGGAAGGGTACGTCGCCGAGGAAACTGCTGCCCTGCAAGAAAGTGCAAGTTCGCGCGAGCAACTCGTACGTGCCTTCCTCGACGACTCTGTCGAGGTGCGACTCGGATCACATGTTCTTGCTTACACCCTACTTGCAGGCGTCTAGCTCCAATGCGAGTACATGTGCAGGTAGCTTCGCGCAGTACGACGACACCAGCGATGACACCGAGCCACCTCACCCAGATATTCCCCTCTCACCTGCACATACATCCTTTCTCGCGAAGTACCTCAACCCTGCGTACTTGCAGCTCCGCACGATGAAGACCATCGTGGCCAAATTTATCAACGAGTCGAACATTCAACTGCAGAGCTTTCTCGCAGATGAACTTGCAGCTGCCTTGCAGGAGGGATTAGTTGAAGCAGATGATATCGATGGGTTGGACGGAACGTCTCGCGCGGGAAAGATACCACGCCATGCACTCGGGGTGCCTCCTTCCTCGGACACCTCACCATGGACCGTCAAGGGCCCACCTCACAAATGGCGCTACTGCACTCTAGTGCAAGACCACGGCCCGAGCGCGTCGGCAACGACGGCACGCGCGGAAGCAGAAGGCATCCTGCGCGAGCTCCAGGATGTGCTGTTCCCAAGCGTGGAATTCCGCGCTTGGTTGACTATCGTGACCAACCTGATTCCGCTGAGCTGCACCGTCGAAGCGAGGCGGTTCAGGCCAGGGTTAGATTACACGCTAGCCACGAGCGATGAGGGCGAGTCGCGGCTCGACATCGTGCTCGGGCTCACCCCGCAAGTGCAACCAAAGAAGACTCAAAACGAGAACGGAACCCGCCACGGTAAGGCAAAAGCGAAAGCGATCGAGGACGGGGACGAAGACAGGGACCAACCCACAGGATGGCTAGCCGGAGAGTGGGGTGGCTGGGAGGTGTGTCTATTTTCCTTTTTCGCTCTTGTAAAACATGTTCCATGTGCTTTCCATCGTCGTTAGTGCTACATGGCCCCACACGACGAGGAGGATGACCCAGCGGTATATCATTCTGGGTCAAGCAAACAATCGCAAGCAAAGGAACGGCACGATTCGAACGATGCGTCTGCCTCGAATGATGTTGATGGAGAGATGGATGAAGACGATGAAGACGAGGACGGCACTCTCTTGAATTGGCAGCCACACTTCAACAATCTACTCCTTGTTTTGCGTGATGAGGGCGTGCTGCGATTCGTCAAGTACGTCTCTGCTGCTGCCCCAGGATCCCGGTGGGATGTCTGCAGCGAGTTTGAAGTTGGTATGGTCGACGAAGAAGATGAGGACGAACCTTAGCTGTCATGAAGGTCACATAGCCAGTGTTGCTTTACTTATTGTACAATTACAACAAGGTATGCATGGCATCCTTTGTTACTGTTCAACACAAATAATCTCTCAATAAATGACAGTGTACATATTCTGAAGATATTCATGGTTTGCAAAAAAGTGGACAGGTTTCACCACACAAACCTGTTACCACAATTTAACAGGCAGGGATTTTCAGCATCATGGCTGTCTGTCTATTTAGCATGGCAAGTCTACAATGTCTTGATTAGGAGGAATGTGAATGAATGACAGAAATGTTAGAGCATCATGGATTCACAGCTATGTGTCTACTTACCATGGCAAAGTCTATTGGCATATTGATAGTAGGAGATGTAGGATATATCATATACTCAGGAACTGTATAGTTCTTATGTAAAAAACATCTTACATAAGAGAATCAATTTGTAGAGAAATGGGCCATTTGTACCTGATAAATGTTATGACTGGCCTGGGTAGGGTTGGAAGTAGACCAGAAGTGTAGTGCTGGAGGTTGAAGGCCCAGGGCAGAGGGACTGAGGTATGAAGGGACTCCCAATCAAGAGCTTGGGTGGAGGCTTGCATAGACTGAGTGTTACTGAGGTTGAAGGGTATGCACTTAAGCACTGAGGAAGTGGAGGGGAACCTCGATGGGTATATTGCTAGGCAGGCACTACATGGAAGTATCTGGTAGACTAAGATGGGGTTATGTAATTGAGAGTGTATCCCTTATATATGTAAGAGTAGTGTGCACGGACCAAGACAAAGGAGGTATCTAAGGAATGGTCCAATGAGAGGGAAATCTATGAGTGGACGATAAGGATACACGAGGCATCAGAGGAGAATATGAGAGAATGTTTAGGAACTCAGAGAGTTGGAGGAAGCAACTTGAACAAATGAGTAATCTGCAGTAAGAAGGATGAGTCATGAAGCTGTGGATGACATAGATATCAATAAGCAATAATGGAGGCAATGAGATGGAAGTCAGGAGACCGGGATTACCAGGAGACCAAGGAGAGACAATAGAAGAACTGAGATCAGGAAACCAGAAATACTGGTGCCAGGCCAGGAGACCAAGGAGAGATGGCAAGGGAACTGAGATAAGAAAGTGAGACCAGGAAACTGGGAGTGCTGGGAGACTGGGTAAGCAAAGGAATGGAGACTGGGAGACCAGAGTGTGGACCAGGGAACTGGGGAGGCAAAGATACAATGATACTAAGAGAGACAGAGAGACAAGGGAAGTGAGATGGGAAACTGGGGATGCCAGGGAACCTAGAGAAGGAGAAGGAGAGTACATGCAGGGAAGCATAAGTGAGGAGAAGAAGAGAAGCCTTGAGGCTACTGGTGTGTGTTGGTGCTGGGGTCGGGGAGACACAGAGGAAAAGGGAAAAAGATAGGGGTGTCACAATGAATTGTAACAATAAAACCCTCCTCACTATTATGGGAGCCAGGAATTCTGTTTTTAATAAATGGAAATAATTATTTATTACAAAATAGTCACAAAAATGATTTTGATTTAGAATCAAACAAATTGATTTATGTTGATGATTAATTATAATGCCTTTAAAGATAACAAGGCACTTAATAGTAATAAATGTTTAATTTTTACTATTTTAGAATTAACAAAATTTAAGAAAAATGTAGGTAAGAAGTTAATGTTAATTGATAAGTTTGATCCATTTATTTCAGATAGTAAGAATAATATTGAGATTTTTTATAGAAACAGTAGTTGGATTATAAGGTGAAATTATTATCATGATAGTATTGCAGTTGTGTTACAGATTAGTATAATGGATATAATCCTGGCTACTACTACTTGAAATACATCTATGAAAATATAACAAA